>JAHIAM010002815.1:0-32227 GCA_021605205.1 Aegilops longissima
GCCCGCTCAAGCGGCACCAGCTGATGGAGCTGCTCCCCAGCCTGGCGGCTTGCGCATGGGTCCGTCCTGCAACACCGACAAACCTGAATGGCTAAGCTCGGCGCGGCAGCCTGCACTGGCGCCACCTCGTCGGGCCTTGATTGCCTCGTCACTCAAAGCAACCAACAAGCTGACCGTCTCTTGTCATAGCGGACTCTTGTTCTTCTTGTGGTGGGCATGCAGGATCCCTTCAAGGAGCAGCACCGGGCGAGAGCCCTCACGGCGTCTTCTTCACTCTCGTCCGCGCGAACCGCTTGCGTTAAAGGGGTACACGAGCATCGCGACTCATGGCTCCTCGGCTCTCCAGCCCTCACCCTCTGGCCTTGTCCACGGCATCGCGACACAGCATACCGGTGGGCTGAGACCAGCTCGAGGCGGGACCGGGGCGTAGAGCAGAAAGGGGAGCAAAGCGAGAGGTAAGAGGCATCAGGGACCTCGCCCGGGCAACCCCGCGCTGCCGATCGTGGACCTAAGCGTCGCACCAGGAAGTGGTTCTGATCCTCGAGATAAGTCACCCTCCGGAAGCGCTGGCTATCGCAGCACCGTCCCGCGCAATGCAATCCCGTGTTATAGCGTCGCTCCTTTCTCACGAGCGATGGCTGCTTGGCGCTAAAGGGACCTCCGAGCATCGCGACTCGGAGGCTCTTCTTGGACCCGGGCGCTCACCTCTGGCCTAGACCACGGCATCGCGACACGGCATACCGGCTGAAGCCTGCCTTGGCACGGGACCTGTCGGCGCGAGCACCAAGCCATTGTGAGGAGCAGAGGAACAGATCCTAGAAGCGCTAACTTCGCGTGCCTCCTCAAGAGATGCCATAAATCAATAGTGGGCCGTCAAGCACGGCGCCAATCTCACCTAGATCGGAGGGCGGCGGCTGTGAGCCCGTCTGCTCGAGGCGGCGCGAGCTCGGGGGCTCGTAGCTGTCGTCGCTTCGTCTCGAATCGCGAAAGCTTCGGTAGTCGCTGGATCCTCCGCCGCCTCTGCCGCTGAGGGCGGCGAGGAAGCGGCGGTGAGCCTGGTCCTCGCCCAGCGGCCGGGCCCGACCGCCTCTCTCGAGGCAACCTCCAGCGGTGTCCGTCGCGTCGAAGACCTTGAAGAATATCATGGAAGCGCCGTCGTACTCGGGTGGATCATGAGGCGCCTCATCCTGAGACCGGCGATCTCGCCCCGACCTCGATCATGAAGACCTTGCCGGAGGCGGCGACCGCGACCGCCGGCGGTTCGAGGTGTTGCAGCCGGCGTCTGCAACGAGCTCAAAGTATCCCCTGCGGCATCACAAAGCGAAGGAGGGGAAGGCGAATCAAGGCGAGGAGGCATGGCGGCGTGGGCACAAACTCTCGGGAGGCCCTCGGCATGAACTCGGGGAGGGACAACCGCCGCCGTGACCGCCAGCGCCGATTGCAGCGTCGTCCATGGCGCTCGGCATCAACTCCTGCGGGGCCCTCAAGGTGGGCGTGCAAGGGCAGCGGGAACCTGGCGGGCCGCTCGCACCAAGGCCTCGACACCTCTGTGAACACCCTCATCTCGGCAGCATAGGGCTAGCCGTCTCTTGGTGAGCGGGTCGGGACCCTCTCGGGAGCCTTTCCCTTCTCTTCGCGGAGAGCCGGCGGATCGGAACCATTGCGGCAAGGTGGAGCAAGGGCGGAGAAGCAAGGAGATGGTACTGGAAGGAGCACGGCGCCGTTCCGTGCTTATAAGCGGGGAAGGCCAACCGTCGGCCTCCACGATCGCGGGTAATCATGACCCGCTTTGCCGCGAGGACTTGTCAATTCGTGCGGTTATCGGCGTCGTGGGGAAGTAGGGGCCGCCCGTCAAATCAACCGCCACCTTGGCGCCCAAAACCGTAGGCTGTTAGGGCCTTGCGCTTCCTACTGCCCCGCTTCTTCTGCTCAGCCAAGTCGAGCGCGCCTTGGGCCGAGGCTCTTGTCGGTGTGCAGGAGCAGGGGTACCCGAGACTTGCACCTGCGGCCCTGGCGTGGCTCAAGGGGTGGCCCACGGCCCATCTTCATCAGAACAAGCTCAAGACCCTCGCGAGGCCAAGCCTCATGAGGCGGGGCGATGGGAAGCTTCCTCGAGCCACGGCCTCGTCGGGCTGGCTCGCGAGGAGGCGGAGAGATCAAGGCGGGGTACCTCACGAGGTGCCCATGGCGCCAAGCCATGGCGACCAAGGCGCTAGGCGGCGCCAGCCCGCGGTGTCCTCCTTTCCTCTTTGGTGCAAAGGGGCAAGCGCGAGCAAGAGTATCAAGCAAAGGCATCCATTTGGTGCAACAAGACCAAGACCGTCATAGCGGGGAAGGAAGTCATCGTGGAGCCCAAGCCGGCGTCACCACAGGAGCCTTTGACAGCCGAGACCAACTTTAGTCGAGGATAAGTGTACTAGATTTTCCCTTCAAAATGGCCAATTGTTGGCGCCCTTCCGCTCAATATTTGGGAAGGGCCCAAGGCCCTTGCCTATAAATAGGACTAGCCACCCACAGGGTAGAGGCATCGAGAGATGGAAGAGAGGATCATTGCTTGAATGAGAGAGAGAGAGAGAGAGAGAGAGAGAGAGAGAGCTGAACTCCCCTAGCAGTTCATCGCACCAGCCAAAACAGACCCCTCATGAGGCTGTTCTTCCTTGTAATATTCATCATCAGCCCAAGAGGCAATCCACCACACCACACCACAGGTAGGGTGTTACACCTAATGGTGGCCTGAACGATATAAACCTTGTGTCTCTTGTGTTGTTCCTTTCATAGTTTAGATCCTAGCGGTGACGAGGTGCAACTAGGTAGAGGCGAGATCTCCAGCGCGCACCCAGATGTTCGAACCTAGAGTGCGCGGAACCGAAATCCGACAAAGATGACATGATGTAGAGGAATAAATTCATGCAATAGGATAAATACCCCATCTTGTTATCCTCTATGGCAAAAATACAATCGTGCCTTGCAACCCTTTACATCCTTTGGTAAGGACACGCAATATTGAACCCAAAGCCATGCACTTCTCCCATTGCAAGAACTACCAATCTAGTTGGCCAAACCAAGCGGATAATTGAAGAGACTTGCAAAGATAACTCTACCATACATAAAGAATCCAGAGAAGATTCAAATATTAATCATAGATAAGCTGGATCATAAACCCACAATTCATCGGTCTCAACAAACACACATAAAAAGAAGATTACATCGAATAGATCTCCACGAGAGAGGGAGAACATTGTATTGAGATCCAAAAGAGAAAAGCCATCTAGCTACTAGTTATGGACCGAAGGTCTGAAGTAAACTACTCACACTTCATCGGAGGCTATGGTGTTGATGTAGAAGCCCTCCATGGTGGATGCCCCTCTCGTGAACTCAAGAACAGGCCCAAGATGGGATCTCGTGGATCTGAGGAACTTGCGGCGGTGGAGTTAGGTTTTGGCTCTGTTACGATCGTTTGGGAATGCGTAGGGTATATATAGGAGGAAGAATGCGTCGGTGGAGCTTGAGGGCCCCAGGCGGGGCGCGCCCTAGGCGCCCCCACCTAAACTGCCTCTCTGGTTCCTTAGCGTAGGGTCCAAGTCTCCTGGATCACGTTCGGTGAGAAAATCACATTTCCGAAGGTTTCATTCCGTTTGGACTCCGTTTGATATTATGTTTCTTCGAAATACTGAAAAAGGCAAAAAACAACAATTCAGGGTTGGGCCTCCGGTTAATAGGTTAGTCCCAAAAGTAATATAAAAGTGGAAAATAAAGCCCATTATAGTCCAAAACAATAGATAAAGTAGCATGGAGCAATCAAAAACTATAGATACGTTGGAGACGTATCACAGGACGAGGAGAAAAATTTACTACTCCCTCCATTTACTCCTCGTCCCTACTACCTTAGTTATAGAGATTATATCATATTGTTTGGAATATATATGTCCTTTAGTAGATTTCAACATGAACTACTAGTACATACTCAAACCTTTGGTGTATATAGATGTATTTTAGAGTGTAGATTCACTCATTTTGCTCCGTATGTAGCACTCTCCTCGCCCTCGACCCTGCCCGCGTGATGGACATGCAGCAATTCATTCGGTCTCATATAGCGAGCGATATATCTTTGCACTACCATTATTGCTCAACTTCGGCGAAGAGCCAATTGCAAGGTTAATATTTTGGAGATGCCAAGCGCAAGGTTATAGGAGAAGCAGTAGTAGGTGTCGCGTCATTTATAAATAAAGTTTTTCTTCTTGATGTACGTCGCAATATGATAGGTTCATATGGAGAGAAAAGAAACGCTCCACTATATACATAGTCGGGGCGGGCCAGCCTACGGTTGCTTCTTTGGGGTTGCTCTCTTCACACTCTCTACTTTCAAAGCAGTGTGGCCACATCTCTAACATCCGGCGGATCATGTCCACTTGGGGAAGGGTGGATGCTTAGTGTGAATCACGATGCCGTCGCCAGCGGCGAAAACCTTGTCGGCATGTCGATCAGGGATCCCAGCAGTTCTCTCTCACAAAGCGGTGAGGTTGCCTTAGTCCCTTGCTCCTTTGCCGTGGCGTGGGAAGTTGCCGCCTCCGCCGCTCTCCTCAAGGTTGAGCTCGTCCCTCGGTACAACTCCCTTCTGAGCCGGCTTGCACCCTGCTCCAGCTGCCCACATCACTCCACATGGATATTTCTCTACTTCTTTCCCCTCACATACCTCTCTGGCTTCTCGTCTGTATTTGTGATGAGTTTATGTCTCATCAACTAGTCCCGATAATCTTATTCTAATCACGCTTCTTCAATTTCTTTGCCACGGGGATGCTCATCTCGATTTTGGTGAAACTGCACAAAATGATCCGATGGTCAAAAGGTTGCAAACTTCATTTATTAGGAAGCTCGAGCGTTGCCCGACAAATTGAAGGCTGGTCGGTGTTCACGGTTCAAGGGCTAGGGACTGCATGGATCGTTTTTTCTTTAGCTGCCTCTATTCCAAAATAAGTGTCAACTTTAGTAGTAGTACAACTTTGTACTAAAGTTTGCACAAAGTTGAGACACTTATTTTGGAATGGAGGGAGTACATATTTGCTATGATCTGTCAATCATTGAGATGCAATAGCATGCATGTTAGACTCCTTTGTATTTGATGAAATGTTGCAACGGGCAACCTTGGATGCAAGATACATGTAACAGAAGCTGGAAGCTTCATAGCATTGTACAAATTTATCTCGCTAATAAATTACAGTACGTACTATACTAGTACTTCCTCCGTTCCTAAATATAAGTCTTTGTAGAGATTTCACCATGAACCACATGCAGATGTATATAGATGCATTTTAAGTGTAGATTCATTCATTTTGTTCTGTATGTAGTTCACCTAGTGGAATCTCTACAAAGACTTATCTACTAGTAATAGCTAGCCCCACTACTAGGAATTCTCTATCCTCTCCTTGAGCCACATCATCAAAATTGATGTAGCCATTAGATGAAGTAAATCAGTCCATAATAGCCGTCCGATCTAGACGTTGAGAGGCTCCGCACTAAGCCACATGCAAGCATGCAGAAATACCGTGGCACATGCATGTGAGTGGGTTTTAAATCACATCAACATGTCGCATGCAAGCATGCACCGGTAGCATGCATGTAAGTGAGCTTTTAAGTCCCATTAACATGTCAAAAGAAAAATATAATCCCATTATGCAGTGAGGGTTGGCTGATCTTTTTTCCTTCGTGGGATGATCTAAATGATGATGGGAGTTTATTTAGTTTGGCTACCACATTTGTCATGCGGTTATAGAGTTTTTTAGTTCTATGAAATCGATAATTTTTTGAGAGAGATATACGCTGTTCATGACAGCAGTGACTCATCTAGTAATATTTAGGAGCGGAGGAGTACTATGTAAAGAGTTAGGTGTGCATACGGTGATAGTGTGAGGTGGGCCATGTAATCACTTGAGCTGCGTGTTTCAGTGCTCTTGCACTCCTCCACTAGTAGTAGTACCTCCTTTACGCGGCGTGGGACATCCAGCAGTCCTACCACCTCGATAATAAAGACCAATGAGCTGTCAAATCACATAGACCCAGCGATAAGTTGGACGGACGAAGCAACCATCACTCTTGCGCCCGGTGAGAGGTCGCGTCCGCTCTGCCGGGCATGAATCGGCACCGATTCTTTGGGGCCAGTGGCTGACCGTTTGAGGCGGGAAGCCTTGTGAGCGATGGAGGGCTTTGGGTGGGCCAAGCTGGTCGGAGGCGGGCGTGGCAGCTGTCCGCATGTCCCTACGGACACGCCCGGAAGCGAGAGGATGCACCGACTCTCGCGGCTAAAATCGTACTACTACACCATCTCTCTGTAGGAGTAGGTCGATCTGTCGCACTCTCTAACACACACATTTGTTAAACACACACACACTGCATACGCACCTTGGTCCCGTTGCACCTTCTAACGTGACTTATTACACCTAGGCGGAGGGAGTAGTAAGTATCACGAGATCTGGTGGCACACTGACTTAAGTCGAATACAAGTGCCCAAAATTTGTGTGCATGTTATAATAAGATTCACTTAAAATAATGCATTAGCGAGCAGAGGATCAATTGGACGGTGTTCGAGAAGTAGCGAGATGTGTGAGGTAAGATACACGGCTGGCGCTTTTAATTTTCTTATTAATTTGTTTGTTTCACCCTCATTTGGTGGGACCCAGCGTACTACATGGAGAGAGGTAAGGTGACTAAGGCTGCATTATTTCTACACCACTTGTGGATAGTCTTACCACCAAAGCCACATGACATGATTATGATTGAAATCCCAATGACTCCACACACACAAAAAAACACGGCATGCTTGTCACACGAATGCAGGAATGTATAAAGGTTATTTTCCTCTCGTTGAACATAACGGGAGGGTTGTGTAGCTAGTTAGCTTTGTTAGCTCATCAAACTTGAGGTCTCGGGTTCGATAACTACACTTGAGCATAATTTTTGCGGGAGGATTCTTTGGTGGTCAAAATGTTTTCTAGGGTTTGCGCTTCACACTCTCTCTCGATGTATATATATACCTTTGGAGCCTCGGCGCTTGTAGTTGCTCTCTTCACACTCTCTTGCCCTCTCCCTTTGGAGCCTCGGTAGCTTGTAGTTGCTCTCTTCACACTCTCTCGCCCTCTCAGGATCTAAACAAGACTTCGTTGGCCTCTCTCTTTCCCCTCTTTGCTGCTCAAAGAGCGGCGGGATCCGTCCACCGGGGAAGGAAGGAGGCTTAACTTTGTCGCCGTCGGCGAGGAGGAATCCACTACCAGCGCAGCTGTTCACTTTCCACCAGTGGCGGCGCGGGAGGCCTCCGACCCCTTCTTCTTTGCCACCGTCCGTCGCCCACGAACCATGCCCCAAGAACCTTAAGGTATAATTTACTTACTCACATGCATTGCTCTAGCTGCATGTATACCATGAATCAGGGCGTGGTTCAAAGAGGAAAGGAGTGGGGGAAAGTAGTGGGAAAAGTTGTACTCCTCCATTCCTAAATATAAGTCTTTGTAGAGATTTTACTAGGACTACATACGGAGCAAAATGAATGAATCTACACTCTAAAATGCATCTATATACATTACGTATGTGGTTCATAGTGGAATCTTTACAAAGACTTATATTTAAAACGGAGGAAATATAGCATGAATCTAGGGCGTGGTTCAAAGAGAAATGAAGGGGAAAGTTGTATAGCATGAATCTAGGGCGTGGTTCAAAGAGGAAAGGAATGTGGGAAAGTAGTGGGGAAAGTTGTATCGCATAAATCTAGGGCGTGGTTCAAAGAGGAAAGGAAGGGGCGAAAGTACTAGTTCAAAAAGGAAAGGAAGGACAAGGCTGTAGAGTTTGAGCAGGACTAGATTTGCTGCACTCACATAGGGAAAGGTGTCTAAAGATAACAAAACTGGGACCAACACAAATATGCTCCTTGGTTGTTTGTTCTTTGTTGCAACAGAGGTGTGCATGACCACAATACATCGGTAGATGCACATGGTGCTGGTGCGTCCACTGTCCCGTGCAACTCATTAGCTGTTGTTAATCTAAGGCCCTGTTTGGTTAAAAACTCCCTAGTCCCTACCTGCTTGGTTCCAGGGACTAAACATGGACTAGAGGTTATTAAATGACATGCTAAAAGACCATGTTACCCTAGTAATGAACTAATAGAAACAAGGTGCGATGCGTGGCAGGGCAAGCTGTTGGAAAAAGTCCCAAAAAGACTCCCTCGGGGTCTTCTTTCTTTAGTCCCAAATGCCCACTTTTAGTCCCTAAAGTCCCTCCTGTTTGGTTTAGATGGGATGACATGGAGTTTTTAGTCCCTACACCAAAATGTCCTGTAAACAAACACCCTCTAATAATGCATTTGGAAAATTGATGCAATGCCACAGTTAAAAGCAAATTACATGTTTAACAATTTTATTGTTAATATAATCTCTATGTTAATATTAATCAATGCCCCGTTTGAGAAATGCTAATGTCTTGCTTTCTTTCCCATTTAGATAAGGTAGATGCTTCTTTTGTTGGCTTTTGTGTCATCCACCGTTATTGACCACTAATTGTTTCCTTTGCACCTCTGTGTAAACAGGTTTATCTACTTCACCTCGTTGCCATTGTGACCTTTTGTTGCCTTTGCACAAAACACTTTTGTTTTAAGAGTGTTTTGTGCAGTTCAACAAATATCACACCGACAACGTTAGCTTGATTGCTTGATCTTAGTGGAACTGCACAAGAGGAGATCTTACTTCCTATCCGTTAAGGCGAATTTGGTTCAGATCTTCTTCTTGTGAGTTGTTTGAATTCCGCATCATGAGAGGTCAGTACTAGCCTTCTTTCACATGATTCTGCAGTGTGCTTTCATATGTTGTGCTACTTGTACGATAATGTTGCTTGATTTTAGTGAACTGCACAAATGGAGACAAGACTTCCAATCTGTATGTGCACCGTAATATCCCATTGAGGTAAGATAAGGATATTTCACAACTGTTGGCCTGTATTTTGCCACTTTCATCAGAAAATTAAGTTTAGTACTATACTTGTGCTCCCTAATTGACATGCCAAATCTTACATTGAAGGCGAAGCTTGTCTATTATTGAACCAAGTGATGAAGGGGAAGAACAAGCGGAAGAAAAACAAAATCAACTCCGGTGTTGTAATGAAACCTTTGGGCTGTGATGACACAAGTAATGATATAGTTTTGCATCTTAATTTATTGCTATGGCTGGAACGAGCAATTGTTTTGCCACTGATTTGATGCCATACGTAATTATCTCTACTTGTGCAAACAGGGATCTTCTTTGAAGATACCATATATTTTAGTGGAACTGCACAAGAAGATGTTGGAAACATTAAACTAATCGAGGGTATATAGTAAGCATGGCCACCCCGTAGATATAGCAGATGGTTCGAGAAGTGCTTCATCTGTATGCTCTACACAATCAACCTCGACAAAGGTTGGTACTAGCCACTGATTTCATCCATATGATTGAGCTTTGTCATCTCTATTGGTGTTGTGCTACTGTTTAGATCTTGTCATGAAAAGTGGTATTGTCCTTGAGAAGTGCTTCATCGTGTTGTTTTAAATATTTCCTTTCCTTTTTTGAGCAAACATGGATGCTAGCATTTAGTAGTCCTCTTGTCTTTGCACAACAGGATCATCTTCCTCTGAAGAAGAATATGGAGTGCGTGAAGTGACTAGTTCCGATTATGCGGGATGAAGAAGCCATGTCTATCTTCTCATCGGAAGGAAGCAGTTGAAGGATGGTTACATTACTCCCACAAGACCAAACTAACTTCAGCTCGGAAGGATGACAAATCTCCATTTTTTTTGTGATGCGTGAGTACAATGTTGTTCTAGGATTCTTTACGGTGAGTTCCATTTTTCTAAAAGTGTGCTCTACATGGACCATGTATGTGCTGTTAAGCTGTCAAATCATAGTACAGTTTGCTTTATACTAATCACTTTTTGTATTTGTGCAAACAGGGTGCTCAACTTGATTTCAATGGGAACTGCACAAAATGTTCATGAATACATCGAATCATTCATTTCCACCACAAGAAAGGAGGTGCCGATAAGTTCAAGGCGTTGCAACATATAAAGGCGAAATCATACAAGCTACGCATGAATTTGGTTGATTTTGGTGGGCGCACAAAAGAACAGCTGGTTTATTTGTACGAGGTGCCATGTCAATGTCGAACGATGGCAAACCCTGCCCATTCCACAATCGTAGGCATTTGATATTTTGGAATGGGACAACCTTGTCAAATTTTGCTCATTGATTTTAGCAAGACATGCGTTTGATATTTT
The DNA here is from genome assembly GCA_021605205.1 of Aegilops longissima. Taxonomy (NCBI): domain Eukaryota; kingdom Viridiplantae; phylum Streptophyta; class Magnoliopsida; order Poales; family Poaceae; genus Aegilops; species Aegilops longissima. Next base: position 10,289 of record JAHIAM010002815.1, read on the forward strand.
TGAATGGGGCGCCCTTTTCTTTGTCGTGGCGTCGATCAATTTTTCTTTATTCTTTAGTTGTGAAGTAAATATTGCCTCGACATGTGAGTCGTTGAGATGCATAATCATCGATTGTTTTGAATGTTCTCTATGAATTGCCGAGGCTGTGTGTTTGATTGCAATGTACAAAAAGCTAAAAAGCTGCTCAAACTCTTTGTACTCATACATTTCCTTTTACTTCGCACATTGTGAAAGTGCATACTTTTTGTATAAGATTGGTCAAAGTAGAGATACTTTATTTGCAGAACAAAACTTGTATGCAGACTAGAAAGGACGGAGGAGTACATGTGAAACTCTGCAAGCGTGGTGATCACCACAGGAATAATGCTAGTACGTATTGTTTTGCATGTTCATCCAATGCCGGTGATCTGAGAATTGAACTAATGAAATAAATTCATTAATACATGGTGGATTTCATATAAACATGCGTATTTCATTACATTTCATACATTCTTCAACTAAAAGGGGTGCGATGGAGGTATAATTAATTAACGAAGCTACCCACATGTGTCCCCAGGCGAGCGAAGCTTGATGACTTAGCTGCAGGTGCGATTCGCGTAAGCGACATGTGGCTGTTGGGCCCGTGTCGATCGATAACTACACCAGCGATTAAAATAAGCAGCGTTCTTCTCGGCGCAGCTCTCCGACTCCACGTCGCCGCCAAGAAGCTAACCGGCCGTCAATGGTCAACCCGCCTAGCTTAGCTTCAACGGAGGTAGCAGCGATGGCCTTACTTGACCCCGGCGGCGACCTACCGTGTTCTACTCTTCCTTGTTTTCTATGTGGCGCGGCCTCGTTGGCAGCGGGGAGGGCCTCGGCGGGCCAGCGATGTCCTCTGTCTCGTTGCGGTGAGGCGGCGCCTCGGTGAGCGGTAAATCCTTCCCCATGTTGCCGGCAGGGTGGGGCCTTGGCTGAGCCGGCGATGTCCTCTGCCTCGTCGGCGCCCGGCCGAGCTAGGACTCGTCGGGCGGCGCCGTCCTCTGCCTCGTCCCGGTCTTGCCAAACAGCGCCTCGCCCGCTTCGCCGCCCTCTTTGCTAGCCTCTTTGTGGCGGCGCAGCCTCCGCCACCCGCATGCGGTACCACCGGCCTTCGGCGGCCCTTGCGAGGCGGGCGATGCAAGTCGGCAGCGCCTCTGCTCCGCCCGCTCCGCGGCGATCTGCTCCTCCGCTGCAGGTGCTCTGGAGAGATGGTGGTTGTGGCGGCGTCGGCCTGCGCCTCCGGAACTGCTCCTCATGCATCGCCTCACCTGTCCATATATTGAGCACGGGCCTCCCGATGGTCATGGTGCAATGCACCGCGAGGATGGCGCGGAGGAGGGTTGGCGCTGGATCGTCGACTACCATGTTCTCCATTGGGGCGTCGTCGTCCTCCGGCTGCCTGCCGGCCAGCGGTCGGCAGCAATGGCTGCCATCTCCTTGTGGTCCGTCGTCCGCCCGTCGAAAGCGGCTGGGCGCGAGAAGCCATGGTGGCGATAGTGGTGTGGACAGGAGAAAGAGCGGATGCGGATGAGCTGCGGCTATGGCGGCACAACAATTTATATAGCAATGGTGGCGGGCGGAGGGGCGGACGTGTGGCGCGGAGTAGCCGCCTCGGCAACGCGTATCATTAATGTGGCGGCAGATGGGCAGACGGACGACACTTGTGTCGTTTGAAAGCGAACAATCGCCTTTGCACCGGGAAGCGAAGTGAGGCGGCGTGACTTATTTGAGCGGAAGCGCCTGTGGTGAGAGATGACTTTACTTGGAGAGGATGACAATGGGGACCCACCAGGTCCATAGCCTCACGTCATAAGTGCCTCCTTATATATATATATATATATATATATATATATATATATATATATATATATATATATATATATATATATATATATATATATATATATATATATATATATATATATATATATATATATATATATATATAACTATAATTTATTTTGCTTCCTCCTGGTTTCCTGACATCATGGTCCCACACCATTGTCAACCTCCTGGAGCAGTCAATAAACGAGAGAATTGCACAAGAAGCGGCCGACAGCTGGGACCAAGCGGCTCGAGCAGTATTTGTGCAGAGTTTTTTGATGTTTAGCCCAGATATTAATTTTTCTCCTCTGAACAACAACGAAAACATCGCTACAAGTATTAACTTGGCGGGCTGTGGCCCGTCTAGCCAAGCCAAGATATCCAGCCTAGATATTAATTTTTTTCAAGCTGAAAATGGCTAGCCAAGCTATACTTTTTTTAGGAATACCCAGGCAAGGTCAAGTTGTTATTCTCCGCCCCGCTGGGCTGCAAATCTTTCCTAGGAGGGATGCATTAGGCTTAACAAGAAAATGGGCTTTAAGAAATAATAAATGGGATATAATTGTAAAAACTAGACAGTAACTATAAAAAAATGAACCAAACACGTGATTACTTTATAAATTATTATTTTTGGATATTGAAAATTTTAATTTCATTAATTGTTCTGGCGCAATGTTTAGTTGGATTTTACGTAATATAAATTTATATTGAAATTGTATTTAATCTGACTAGAAATTTCGGGATAAAAATATTTGGATCCCATCAAAATGTGGGAAATTTTATTGAATTCTGTTTTGAGCGGTTGGTTGAAATGGGCTGTACTTTTAACAAACTGTAAATGGGCTATAGTAAATTCCATTAGAATTCAAAAATGGGCTACACATTCTTACAAATCTCAAATGGGCTATAAGTTCTCGCCACACACTTACGGCCTTACTAAGTTGGCGCGTCCCTAAAAAACAGAGTTGACACGTATGCAAGGCTTTGTCAACTTATAGTCAACACTGCAGTTCTAGCAGCGATTGCGTTGGATGTCCATCCAACGGATGCCGTCTTCTTCTTCAATCTCGGATATTCTAGCTTCATCCGCCCAAAAATGATTCCTCCCACGACATCAGGGCGCACCATTTGGAAGCTGACCTATGGGCCTACTAAGTTGGCGTACCAAAGGTTTGTCAACTTAGTCAATATAAACGATTCTAGCTGCGATGACCGTCGATGTCCATCCAGCGGCCGTCGTGCTTCTTCAACCTCTGGTCTTCTTGCTCGGCCGCCCAAAGCAGCGCCGGTCGTGCCGCCTGCTCCTGCCTCCGTGGCGGGGCCTCCGCCCCTACTACTCCCACCGCTGGCCAGGCCATCCCTCCACTCAACCCACCCCTTGTTATGCGGCGGCGGCAGCGCGGCGAACCAGTGAACCCTCGTACTCCTCTCGGCGTGTGCATCCCTGCGCGTCTTCCCGGCTCCGTCGTCCCCTTCCTAGGCCTCGCCGTCGTCCACCGCCGTGGTGCTCTCGGCGTGGCGTGGTCAGCGTGGTCAAGGCGACTTCCATCGGACGTGGGTATGCGTGGAGAGGTGACAGGCTGGGTCCACGGCAGCCGCAAGAAGTGCCTCCTTATTACGCATAAAATAATTATTCCTCCACGGACGGCGAGGGACCCACGGACGGGCCACCGTATTTCAAAAAAAAGATTAGCCCCACATTGCTGGGACCCAGAGCTACATCTTCACACGCAAGGAAGTGCGTCCAGAAAAAAATGATTAAGCCCCCACTGCTGGGACCCACCAGCTACATCTTATACGCAAGGAAGTGCGTCTGAAAAAAACACGATTCGCCCCATTGCTGGGACCCACCTGCTACACCATACGCAAGGAAGTGCGTCAAGGCAAAAAAAGCGATTAGCCCCACATTGCTGGGACCCAGCAGCTACACCTTCACACACAAGGAAGTGCGTCCGGGCAAAAAAAAAACCAAAGCGATTCGCCCCTTATTGCTGGGACCCACCACTCGTCTTATACGCAAGGAAGTGCGTCGGGCAAAAAAAGCGATTCGCCCCACATTGCTGGGACCCACGGCTACATCTTCGCATGCAAGGAAGTGCGTTCGGGCAAAAAATGATTAGCCCCTGACACGGGACCCACCACCTACATCTTACGCGCAAGGAAGTGCACGACGGTTGGGACCCACCTAGTCGAGCGTCGTGGCGTTGTCATTCTGGTCATGAGCGTGTATGTACATCTGGTCGTTGTAAGTAGCGCGATGTCGTAGTAGAAGCGCGCGCGTAGCATGTACTGCGTCGTCGTCTGGTGGCGGTGCAAGAAAGAAAATCTGCCGCGTATGTGTACATCTGGCGGGGTCTCGAAGCGCCTACTCGCGCATACATACGGCGGGGCTCGTGTACATGGCTGGGTCGGAGCGGAGAAACAACGTCGTCGTCGTGTTCATGGGAGAGCAGCGAGTGCGTCGTGTTCATGGGAGAACAGCGGAATGCGTCGTGTTCGCCGGGAGCAGCAGCAGCGTGGGAGCCAACCGGCTGGGTCGGAGCAGAATGCGTGGTCGTGTTCGCCGGGAGGCTTGGGCGGAGCAGGTGATGAAGCGAGGCGGCGTACCGCACAAAGGAAGCGGACCTCCTATGTTGGAGCAGGGTCCTGTTGATCGGGAGGGTGTGGCGTACCGCAAAGCGGAGAAGCGGACCTCCTACGGTGAAGCAGGGGGTCCTATTGATCGGGAGGGTGTGGCGTGCCGCCATGGAGAAACGGACCTCCTCGGCGAAGCAGGGGTGGAGGGTGTGGCGTGCCATAAAGCAGACCAAGCGGACTTGTGTTGGGCCTTCACGGTGAAGCAGGGTCCTGTTCGCCGGGAAGGGTGTGGCGTGCCGCCATAAGCAGGACTCCACGGGATCTGTTCATCTCCACCGTCGACCTCCTCCGGCCTCCACGGGCTCCGTCGACCTCCTCCAGCCTCCACGGGCTCTGTTCATCCGGCCTCCACCGCGCTACTCCACGGCTCTGTTCAAGCACCCCTCCACCGTCTCTGTTCATCTAGCCCTCCACACCACGGGGTCTGTTCAACCACCCCTCCATGGGCACCCCTCCACCGTCTCTGTTCATCCAGCCCTCCACCACCACGGGATCCTGTTCATCCGAGGCACGCGCCACCGCTCACTATTCATCCACCCCCATAGCGCTCACTGTTCATCGAGGCGGCATCGATCGTCTTGATTAGCGGCGATAGCGAAGAATCGCTCGATCGGGTTCGATTAACGATCATCGATCGATCGCTCGGGTTGATAGTGTAGCCTGAAGTGCAATCGCTCGGGTTCATTTAGAACCCAACGCCTCGCTCGGGTTGATTAGAGCCAGCGCCACGCACACTGCAGCAGCGTGCGTGTCACGAAAGAAAGCAGCATCGTTCGGCCCCGACCTCCCACCGTAACAGGAACTCCCGAAATTTTCCTCCCCTACGCTTCTACCATGGTTTTTCCGTCATGGGCGGTCCAAAGAATGTCATGCAGCTGCGTCTCCGGCCCGCCCGGACGAAAAGCCCATTTTACATCATGATTTTTTGTCATAAGTAGGAGCCCACCACATCTATGATGATACGGGTTTTGTCACAATTATCGTCATAGAAGTGTCATATGTATGACAGAAATTTTTTCGTTCGGCCCAAAATGTCACGAATGTGTATTTTTTTGTAGTGTCCTTTGAAGAATATGAGAGAAGAATGCCATCAAGGGACCACAGGGAGATATTGTGTACAAAATCTTCAACCCCGGTCCCTTCACTGAAACCATCAACGAGAATTCTATCCATGCATGATTAAGTGGACCCATGACCGAGAGAATCTGATCCTTCTTCTCTGTTGTGGTGCCGTGAGGACCATCTGTTTAAGGGCAACTACCAGTTCGCCAAAGACTCAGCTGCGAAGAACATGAAGGCTCTAGGGCTTGACTTCAACCCTGGTCCTTCCTCACCTCGGGACAATGGCACCCGTGAAGCCAATGAGAATAGGATTGGCCCCTTCTACAACCTTGCTGGCCTCATCACTCACATTGCTATCCAAGGTGCCAAAGTGGATCATTCTGATGATGGTGCTGACACTGATGAAGCTCTAGCTCCTACTCCAAAGCCGCAGAAGCAAAAGAAGGCTAAAGCTTCAAAGTCATCTGCTGCTCCAAAAGCTTCACGAGTGAAGCCATTGGCAACTTGCCCTCCTGCTCCAGTAACAACTCTGAAGATCTCTCGCATCTCCAAGAAGCGTGAAAAGCCCTGAAGAAACCTGTTCAGCGACGGTCAAGCAACGACACCTGCTGCCTTTCTAAGAGCGAATGAAGCCATTGATTTGTCTTGGATGAAGAATTTAGCAATGATGCTCTCGGCGAGTTGATCAAGAGCAAGCAAGAGGCGGAGATCTTCAATGATCTGCCCTTCTTCGATGTGAACATCTTGCACAATTTCATTGATGAATGGTTCGACAATAAAGATATCAGCTTTGATAATCTTCAACTCCCTATTGGCATCAGCGTCTCCTTTCAAGGCGCCATTGCTCCTGAGCTGGCTCTTGCTCAGCGAATTGTTGAACTGAAGCACAAGATTGATTTTGAGAAGGAATAGTTCAAGAAGCATGTGGCTAAGCTGAGTGTGGCTGATGTCGAGAAATTCAAGGTGATGGTCAATGACCTCAAGGGCGTTCGCATGAAGCGAGAGAAGCCAAAGGCTCAAGAGGCGCGTAAGCGCTAGCTGCAAAGTGTGTTCAGGCTTCATGAAGCTGAAAAGCGCCAAGGCTCTTAGGCGTCTGGCATTGACCCAAGATGGCTGCCAGCGAGAAGAAGAAGCATAGTGTGGCCCAGACTGAAGCTCCACGGCGGGAACAACCTCACATTGTCTTCCCAGCCAGCATGACAGGCTCGAAGCCTAAGGTCTCCACAGTGGCTTCAGATCAGCAAAAAACCAAGGCAGCTGAAGCCGAAGCCAAAATGCGCAAAATCAAGCGCACTACTGATGATGCACCACCCCCCAAGAAGAGAAAAACCAAGAAGATAGATCGGGCTGCTCCCACAGAGCCCCTTATAGTTGAACCCATTGCTTTCGCTCACCCTGACCCTAACAATCAAGAGTGTCAATTGATAGTCCATGAGTCTGCTTCCACAGAGGCTCCTGAGGCTCAAGAAGTTCCAGTCGTCGACCCCATTGCGACTAAAGACATTGGTCCTCACGACAATGTAGAAGATGATGAAGTCCTTCCTCAAATTGAGCGCCCAACGGTATCATCGCCTGTTCTCACGAACAGCAAGCTCATTAGCATTGGTCGTCCTTTGACGCCAATCTCCCAAGATGCCTCGTGGGATGATCGTCCCCAACCAGCAACTCCAAGTCAAGATTCACCAAGCACTCCCCGTCCTCCACCAGCGCAAGCCACCATTCCGTTGGTGAATGATGATAATTACATGGAGACAACACCTTCGCCAAAGGCGTCGCCCGTGTTCTCTGACCGCCAAAGGTCTCAAGCCCTCTGTCTCCATGACCACCATCACGAAGGAGACTCAAACCAGACTAGCTCGGTGGCACGTCAAGTGTTCCACGAAGATAATCATACATGACGGTTCCTCGTCTGAAAGCAAATCTTCTGAAGACAATCCGGCTACATCAGCCAAAGAAAGACAAGAAGAAGAGCATGTTGCTACTCCCCCTACCACCCAAGAAGTTGTTCTCGAGGAGAACGTATCTGTGCCCGACCCTCCAGCTCCTCAAGTGGAGGTTGAGAATCCTGAGGCGACCACCAACAACACCTCTGAAGCTAATGACGTTGTCATGGCTGAAAACAATGTGGCGCCTACAATGAACACTGTGCTTGAAGCCACTATTGCTCCTACCACGAATGTGCAGCCTGACGCCTCTGCTGATGCCACTGCTCATGTTCCGCCACCAAGACCCCACACCATTGAGCACACAATCTACCAAGGCGAGCTTGTTCCTGTCAGATGGCCTATTCTGGTTCCTCCGCCTGCTCCTGGACCACAATTTGACTATCATGTGGAGCACAGGCCTCAGATTCAGAAGCCAAAACCAAGGCTGCCAAGGTTCCCAGGAACTGCATCGGCACCAGGCTCATTCAATGTCAACGGCTTCATTGCACACAACACGTTCTTCAATACTGGCTAGAACCCATATTCCAAGCCAAGAATATCATCCGATCGGTTCTGGAGCTATCAACATCGCAGCTACTACTCCTGTATTCTATACAATCAGGAGCGCATATTTCCTCATATGCGTCTGGACACTGAAGCCATTGCTGGTCTGCCTTGCCTTGAAGAAGCCCTAGACTGCTTTCGTGATCTTTGGCCTTACGCAGTTTGTCACCGACAAGGAACATTGGAATGAAGAGCTTCTCACTGCAATTCTATGCAACCCTCCACATTCGCGGCTACAACAGGGATACAACGACATGGGTCCTTGAGTGGATGACGGGCAACGTTCATCATGAAGCCAAAGCCCTTGATCTCATTGAGCTTACCGGCCTCTCCACTCCAGGCGAACTGTATGAACCTGGTTGTCAGCTTCATCGCGATGCATTGGAGAGTCTCTTCCAGAAGCCAGAGCCCAACATGAGCCAGATGCTTAGTATGATGAAGCCACTGCCCCAGGATGCTGAGTATCCCAAGGAATTCCTTGTTGAAGACCTAGAGTATCTGCCCCGAACTATCTATCATATCTTGGCGAACTCTATGGCCCATCAAAGGGCATTCCTCCTCAGCAAAGCTTGAAGGTGCAATGAAGACATTGGTCTTCCACATTCTAAATGGCAACAGCTTCAATACTCAAGATTTCTTCATTCTTGATTTCTGCATCTGGATTACGACATTTTGGTGCGAAATTCTATACTCCTTGGATTATGCATCTGATCAAGCTCCACTCTGCCATTGACTATCAGCCCTCTGCTCGTAACCATCTCATATTCTTACCAGAGGTTGATATGTCCGTTGAAGCCATTTACCCAGAGCCTGCCAAGGAAGCACTATATCTTCACAATATAGATCATCAGAGCTTTTCCCAGCATGTTGAAGGTATTCAGGTTGCTTCTCGTGTTTATCCACTGGCCGGCAACACTCGCCATGCACGCACTGAAGCCACTGAAAGCACCATTGCTCCAAGGCCTCGGAAGCGCACTCGTGTGCTCAATGACCGAGAGCTTCTCGTGGCCTTGCATCAAAAGCATGACAAGCATCACTACTGGATGAAGCGTCAAATGCAAAGCCTCTTGGTCGATGTCAATCGCATTCGCAATCTCGCCATCAAGAATGCCTTTGTCACCCATGAAACCTGTCGGAGGTCTTGGAAGAGTCTGACATTGCTAAGAGCTGAAGCTGATCTTCAAGACGATGGCTTCACTGAGAGATTCAAGTTCGAGTCCACTCCTCCCAGGAATGTTGTCTTACGTCGAACCCCGTCTCTTGAAGACTCAGAGTACTCCTCCTCCACAGCAACTCTGAATGCCAGAGTCTTGGATGACGCAGATGATGCTACCTCACACCTCCACCCTCAGCGCGTGTCGACACTGCACCAAGTTCTTCTGCACCACCAAACCTAAAAGATGACCCTTCTGCTTCACCTACTCCTCATGGGAACGAGTAGAGCCTATGTCTTCAAACCTTTTGGTCCTTCTTGACAAAGGGGAGAAGCATTAGGTTGATAGTCTTCAAGCGGGTCTGATGGGTGGTTGATATACTTTTTGCCTAGTGTTTACAACTCTCGTTTTGCTACATTTGGTTCTTTGAGTTGTAACACTTGAACTTGATGGTCATCTGCTACTTTTTCTGCTATTCTGTGTGATGCGATGATAAATTCTGCATATGCGATGATAAATCCCGCATGAACTCATTCCAGAGACGTCCATTTTTCATTATGCATATCATTATTCCTGTGTATCTGTTCATGCATGATGTATTTTCTTCATATGGTGAAGAAGATCTCCACAAGTACAACCTGCCATGTGCATTTGCATTCCAATGCAAAACAATTATATGCACATCTTCAGGGGGAGCCTTTTTGCCATCTATGAAGACAATATCTTAATCCTTACAATTTCACATACTTTTATCCCCGTTGAAAACTTCAACCAGTTTGTCATCAATCACCAAAAAGGGGGAGATTGTAAGTGCATCTGGTGCCACTCCTAGTTGGTTTTGGAGTATTGACGACAAACATGGTTGAGGGACTAATGTGTTTGTGAGAATTGCAGGATAACACAGGTAGTAGTCCCTCCTTGATTGGTTTACCTACGGAGATGACCCTAAAAATGTGTGTAGACATTGAAGATATTCACATTGAAGACTATGACACGAGAATACATTGAGTGAAGACTATTGAGCGTGAAAACTTAGTTGTTTCGTTGTTTCCTTTTCTTCTTTGTTGAGTCATAGGAACCACCGCATTGTTAAGTGGGGTCCAAGTGAACAAAGTCAGAGTGACTGAAGTGATGCTCAAACCAAATCCTATGTCTTCAAGCGAAGACAATGAGATCAAATCTTATCCTGTGTCGGATAAGTCAACTTTACTTGTAGCCCAAGTCAAGCTGCCGCGTGTGTTTGAAATCTGACCGTTGCGACACGTGTCAGTTCCTTAGTGACCCAGGTGTAAGGGCATATTTATCCCTTAGGTGTTTTGGTGATTGATGACAATGCTTTTGCGGACTAATCGTGTGCCTTGAGTTTCTCAGACGCTTCATCACTAGGCACGAGACGATTCGGTGCCCCTCGAAGACTATTGAAGACAGCGTTGTTCTACGTTTCTCTTTGGTGGATTTGAGTCGTAGGAGAGCCGTACTATTAAGAGGGGGTCCGCGTGGGAAAGGTTCGGGTGGAATCAACACGTACACGTCTTTCCTTTCCGTTGCACTTTGGGCGTCTCTCCGTTATCCTAGTTGTGCTTGATCGTGACTCTTGTTGTACTTGCGGTAATCTTGCTCTATGGGCGTTAGTACGCAAGCACCTCTTGATAGTGCCGCTGGGGTCACGGTAGTACCGCTCCTCTGGAGCCTTAGTACCGTAGCCCCGGGCCTAGTGCTGCTTGCCGATGCGGTAGTAAGGCGGATGTAATTTTTACATCGCGCCCACACGATAATACCGCGCGTCATCTGTGATAGTAATCTGCGGTGGTACGGTAGTACCTCTCCCTTGGAGTCGTAGTGCCGTGGCCCTCATACCTATACCGCTGCGTCACGGCAGTAGGGCGGATGTAATTTTTACATCCGCGCCTCAGCGGTAACACCAGCGCCTCGTCTTGTGATAGTACCGCGTCGGGTTTTTGCTTGTTTCATTTTCAGCGGAAGTAGGCACGGATGTATTTTATTTCATCGCGCTCTTCGTAAACTTTGACTTTCCTGCCTTGCGGTAGTACCGCAAAGGAAGCTGATAGTACCGGCATAGCGGTAATACTGCTCTCGATCGAGTTAGTCCCGGCCTCTCTGCTGCTGCCGCGGAAATACCGTGGCCCTCCACGGTAGTACCGAGTGGCCTTGCGGTAATCTGGCGCTCTGGAAGCGGTAGTACCACATGTCATGAGCTGAACTTGTGGATAATGGTTGGATCTCTTCCATGACTATAAAAGGCGTCTCCTACCTCTAGTTGACTACCTCTTCCATCTCTAAGCTCCATTGTTGCTCCAAGCTCCATTTTGGCCCGATCTCTCTCCTAGCCAATCAAACTTGTTGACTTGCTCGGGATTGGGTGACAAGGGCCCGATCTACTTCCACCAAGAGATATTGATTCCCCACTTATCCTAAGCGGATCTTGTTACTCTTGGGTGTTTGAGCACCCTAGGCGGTTGAGGTCACCTCGAAGCCATACTCCATCATGGTGAAGCTTCGTGGTGGTGTTGGGAGCCTCCAAGTGTTGTGGAGATTTCCCCAACCTTGTTTGTAAAGATTCGGTCGCCGCCTTCAAGGGCACCAATAGTGGAATCACGACATCTCGCATTGTGTGAGGGCGTGAGGAGATTACGGTGGCCCTAGTGGCTTCTTTGGGAGCATTGTGCCTCCACATCGCTCTAACGGAGACGTACTTCCCTTTAAAAGGAAGGAACTTCGGTAACACATCCTCGTCTTCACCGGCTCCACTCTTGGTTATTTCGTGCCTTTACTTTTGCAAGCTTACTTGTGTTGTATCTATTGCTTGCTTGTGTGCTAGTTGTCATTGCATCATATAGGTTGTCAACTTAGTTGCATATCTAGACAACCTATTTTGTCGCAAGGTTTAATTTGTTAAACAAAAGCTTAAAAATTGTTAGTTGCCTATTCACCCCCCCTCTAGTCAACCATATCAATCCTTTCAATTGGTATCAGAGCCTCGTCTCTTTATTAAGGACTTTACCGTCCGAAGAGTATGGTTGACACCACAGATGGTGCGGAGGAGCACTCCGGTGTGAATCCTATCTCATCTACGGCCGATGGGGGAACCTCGGTCTCTCGTGAGGAATTCAATGTGGCTCTAGACACATTGAAAGACTCCATGACGACCAAGGTTGAAAGCATGCTTACTAAATTTCTTGAAGGGCTTAAACTGTCCACCTCGCCGATGAAAGTGGGTGATCCCACTAACAAGGTGACGGATGCTACCTCCGACAAGGGGGAAGCTAACAGTGAAAAGAGTCCTTCTACTGGTGGTAGAAATGGCACCGGCATCTTTGCCCATGTGGAACCTCCAATTTATGGAGGACCGATTCCCTCTACTCATTTAAATCATGCCGGTCCTCCTCCTAAGATTGTGAAAAATGAGGATTTTGATTCTTGGGTGTATCATTTCAAGCGCCATTTAAAACATGTGAATACTAACCTTTGGAGAATCGTTGAAGAAGGTTTCTATCCACATGACCCAAACAACTTCACCCCTCAAGAAGCCGTGGATAATCAATTCAATGAGAGTGCTCTCTTCATCATCCAAGATGCAATCCTTCCCGAAGATCTCCCTCACCTTCGACCTCATGCCATGGCCAAAGACGCGTGGCAATGCGTTGTATCTCTCTATCGAGGAAGTGCTAGCATTCAACGCTCCAACTATGAAGTGGTACAAGATGAAGCTGATGAGTTTGCAATGAAAGAAGATGAAGAACCCCGTGAGCTCTTTCAAAGAGTGACCAAACTCGCAGTCTCACTACAAGATCATGGGAGCAAGGACACGGATGACAATTGGATCAAGCGCAAGTTCCTCAAGGCCATGATTCCCTACAACAAGGCCATGTCCTCCGTCATTCGTCAAAGACCGGACTTCCACTCCATGACCTCAAGTGAAGTGTTGGATGAGTTCGTTGCAATGAGCATCTTGGACAAGACCGCCGACAATGCGGTGCTCCGTTCTCAAAGGGCAAAGAAGCCCAACCTTTCCTTGAAGGCCAAGGTTAGTGTGGAATAAGAGGAAGAAGAAGGAGATGAGGAGAGCAACCCCGAAGACACGAAATATGATTATCATGAGCACATGGCTCTTTCCTCAAGACAATTTTGGAGCAAGAAGAATACAAGACCCAACTTCAACAAGAACAGCTCAAGTGGCCTCAAGGGCAAGCAACGAGTTAGAACTTGTTTCAACTGTGGCAATGTGAGCCATTTCGTTGCGGATTGCCTTACGAGAAGCAGGAAGACAATGGTGGCAAGTTCATCCGAAAAGACAAGGCCAAGTCCTTCCCCAACAAGAACAACTTCACCAAGAAGACTCCTACTTGCGGGTTGGTGGTTCAAGAAGAATACCGTGAGGATGGCGATGATGATGAAGATAGTGAAGCAATGGCCATGGCATCCGTTGCCATTGCCACAACTCCCGGGTGTTTCTCTTGATTCACCCAGCGAAAACATCACCGCCAAGTGTCTCATGGCTAAAGCCACCAACAAGGTAACCCCAACATCAAAACCACCATTATTCCTAATCCTTCTTGACGGTTGGCTTTGATGATGGTAAGGGGTCTAATGAGGAGGTAAATGAATTTGAGTCCTTCATGAGTAAGCTCAAGGGCAAATCCAAGAAGCACCGTTTCTCTCTTGGAACAACTTGGTGAAGCCAATGACATGATCGAGGCTCACGAAGAAACCATCTCTAAGATGGAAGGTCATAGTCGTGACTATGCCGATGAGATATTGGATCTCTCTAATGCTCTTGAGGAAGAGCGTGGACATCGTTTGGCTCTTGAGGAGTCACTAGCGATGACCATGCCAAATTAAAGAAATATCTTGATCATGCTCTTGTTGTGTCTAGTGTACTAACTTCCGAGAAGGCTAACCTTGGGGTTGATCATGCTAGACTCAAGGAGGAGTTTGATGTACTTGACAAGGCCCATAAGGTCTTGAAAGGTGCTCATGCAAACCTCAAGGAGTCTCATGCTCAACTCAAGTTAAGCTAACCAAGGAAAAGGCCACATTTCCTCACATGGTCTTAATTGATAATGGAAATGCTACTAACCCGTGTTGTGAGCATGTGCATCTTGTGGAGGAGAATGCCAAGTTGAATGGACAACTCGAGAAAGGTCTTGTGTCATGCATGCAAGATGAGAAGAACCTAAATGACCTTTTGAGCAATCAAAAGGAAGTTGTGGGCAAGGAGGGAGTTGGGTTCTCACCCAAGTCCAAGAACAAGAAGAAGGAAGAGAAGAAGAATAACAAGACCAATCGACCTCCCCCGCTTAAGCAAACTTTTGTGAAGAGGGAGAGGGTGCTCTTAAGGAGAAGAAGAACAATGCGAAGAGTGGTGATGCCAAAAGGGGCAAAGCCATCTCTCCCAATAAAGCCGGCGACTTTAACCCCTCTTATGTGTTGTGCCGTGCTAGCGATGGGCATGTTTATGCTAAATTTGCCGGTTCTTCTTATGAGTACATTGAATGGTCTATTTGGGTTCATAAGACCCTTGTTACTAACATCAAAGGACCCATTACTAAATGGGTACCTAAAACCAAGCATTGATCTCTTGTAGGTGTTTGCTTCCGGTGTGGGATCATGGTTGCTCGATAGTGGAGCAAAAAATCATATGACCGGAAGCAAGGACTTGGTGGTGGACGTGCAAAAGATTCCATCTATGCCCACCAATGTCGAGTGGGGTGATGCCTCACATTCTAAGGTATTGGGTCTTGGCAAGGTTGTCATTTCTCATGATCTAACGATCTAGAAAGTCATGCTTGTTGAGTCCCTTACATACAATTACTTTCCATTCGTCAACTTGCACTCATGGGCTTTGCCACCTTCTTTGACATTGATATCTGTGGCCCTCTTGTGGAGCAAGACTCTTAAAGTAGCCTTTGTTGGGCATGTAGAGAACGGTCTCTATGTGATAAACTTTTGGGCGACCCACTAAGACGCGACATGCCTAATGGCTAAAGTTGGCGTGGGATGGCTTTGGCATCGCCGTTTAGCCCATGTTAATATGAGATCTTTGCAAAGTCTTCTCAAGGGGGACCATGTCCGTGGACTAACAAATGTTAGTTTTGCCAAAGATCGTGCTTGCAGTGCTTGTATCGAAGGAAAGCTTCATGAGACGGCTCACCCTCCCACGACTATCATCTACTCGAAGAGACCCTTGGAGCTCCTGCACATGGACCTCTTTGGGCCTCCATCCTTTGATAGTCTTGGGGGTAGAAAGTATTGCTTGGTGATTGTGGATGATTATTCAAGATACACTTGGGTATACTTCTTCAAGAGGAAGAGTGAGACTCAACAAACCATCATCGACTTTGCAAATGAAGCTCAACGTCAACATAATGCAAAGATCTTGACAATAAGAAGTGAGAACGGCACCGAGTTCAAGAACTACACCTTGGATGAGTTTCTTAGTGATGAGGGGATCAAGCATCAATATTCTGCACCATATACCCCTCAACAAAATGGTGTTGCGGTGAGGAAGAACCGGACATTGATGGATGCGGCAAGGACCATGATGGCGGAGTTCAAGTCTCCATACAACTTTTGGGCCGAAGCCATCAACACCGCATGTCATGCATCCAATCAGCTCTATCTCCGCAAAGGATTGAACAAGACTCCTTATGAGATACTCACCGGAAACAAGCCCAATCTCAAGTACTTCCGGGTGTTCGGGTGTAAGTGTTTCATTCTCAAGAAAGGTGTCCGTTTGTCTAAATTTGAGGCTAGAGCTTATGAGGGCATATTTGTTGGTTATGCTACAAACTCTCATGCTTACCGTGTTCTCAACAAGTCCACCAGACTCATTGAGGAGGCGTGTAGCGTGGAGTTTGACGAAAATCTTGGCTCCCAAGTGGAGCAAAGTGGTACTTGTGATGTAGGTGATGAAATTCCTCCCCAAGCCATAAGAAGAATGGGTATTGGTCATATTCTACCCATTGAGGAACCCCTTGTGGCGAAGGAGAAGGACAATGCTCCACTCATGTGGAGCCATCACCTACTCAAGACCCTGCGCTTCGAAGAACAAAGTGAAGGCCCTCAACCTCGTGAACAAGACCAAGGGCAAGATCAATCTCAAGATGGTGGTGAACCTCCAAATGATGCCCGAGGTCAAGTTCCTCCCCTCGAGCAAGTTCAAAATAATGAAGAAGCTCAAGATCAAGATCAAGCTCAATACGGCGCTCAAGATTATCAAGTTAACCCTCCTCCTTCCACATCCGAGGAGGAATTAGAGCATCGTGCCGCGAAGATTGCTTCCAAACTCACCACCAAAGGCCATCTCATGGAGAATGTGGTTGGAAGCCTAAGAAAGGGGGTAAGCACTCGTAGACAATTGGCAAACTATTGTGAACATCACGCGTTTGTCTCTTGTGTTGAACCCCAAAAGGTCTATGAGGCGCTCGAAGACTCGGATTGGCTCAATGCCATGCATGAAGAACTCAACAACTTCGAGTACAACAAGGTGTGCAGATTGGTGCCAAGGCCTTCGGGGAACCACAACGTCATTGGAACCAAGTGGATTTTCAAGAACAAGCAAGATGCTTGTCACGCCCAATATGCGACCCTATCCAAAAGGAATGTGACGGTCCCACCAAGGATAGACCCGCATATTGAAACGCTTTTGCAAGGTGGATATCATTACATCAACATTACATAATAGATGGGGATACATACATAAGCAAAAAAGGCCACAAAATACATCAACATCATATACAAGATCAACACCCGACTACGGATGAAACATAAACAGAAGCTCAAACGACATCCACCCTGCTAGCCCAGGCTGCCGACCTGGAACCTATCCCCTGATCGAAGAAGAAGAAGAAGAAGAAATCCAATACAAGCAAACATCGCTCTCGCGTCAAGATCATCGCATAACTTGTACCTGCAACTGGTGGTGTAGTAAACTGTGAGCCACGAGGACTCAGCAATCCCATTACCATGGGTATCAAGACTAGCAAAGCTTAATGGGAAAGGAAGGGGTAAAGTGGTGAGGTTGCAGCAGCGACTAAGCATATATGGTGGCTAACATACGCAAATGAGGCGAGAAGAGAAACAAAGGCGGTCGTCAACTAGTAATGATCAAGAAATGATCCTGAACTCCTACTTACATCAAACATAACCCGAAACCGTGTTCTCCTCTCGATCAACCCGAAAAGAGACACTCACGATTACGCTTTACGGTTGGTGTATTTTAGAAGAGTTTGCTTCAAGTTTACTACAACGGATATTAACAAATTCCCATCGGCCACATAACCGCAGGCACGGCTCTCGAAAGTTTATACCTGCGGGGTGTCCCAACTTAGCCCATGATAAGCTCTCGCGATCAACGAAGGATATTCCTTCTCCCGAGAAGACCCGATCAGTCTCGGAATCCGGCTACAAGACATTTCGACAGCAATAAAACAAGACCAGCAAAGCCGCCCGGATGTGCCGACAAATCCCGATAGGAGTCGCACGTACCTCATTCTCAGGGCACACCGGATAAGTCAAGCTACGAGTAAAACCAACCCTCGAGTTGCCCCGTGGTGGCCCGGCAGGCTGCTCGGTTCGGACCAACACTCGAAGGAGCACGGCCGGGGGCTAAATAAAGATGACCCTTGGGCTCCGGAAACCCAAGGGAAAAAGGGCATAGGTGAGGCAAATGGTAAAACCAATGTTGGGCCTTCTTGGAGAGTCTTATTCAAAGCGAACTGTCAAGGGGTCCCATAAATCACCCGACCACGTTAGGGACGCAAAATCGGGAACATAATACCGATATGGCGGAAACTAGGGCGGCAAAGTGGAACAAAACACCAGGCATAAGGCCGAGCCTTCCACCATTTACCAAGTATATAGATGCATTAATAATATAAGATATATTGTGATATCCCAACAAGTAAACATGTTCCAACAAGGAACAACATCTCCATGTTCAACAAGGAACCAACTTCATCTTCACCTGCAACTAACAACGCTATAAGAGGGCTGAGCAAAGCGGTAACATAGCCAAACAATGGTTTGCTAGGAAGGGTGCAAAAGGTTAGAGGTGACATGGCAATTTGGGAGGCTTGAGGAACAAGTGATAGGTAGCGCAGCATAGCGATAGAAACGAAACAACTAGCATAGCAATGATAGTAGTGAGATCCAAGGTGACGGTCATCTTGCCTGAAATCCCGCAAGGAAGAAGAACGAGTCCATGAAGAAGATGAATGGATGAAGCCGAACCAAGCGTGAGCGAGCGAATCCTCACGATCGCAAGCGAAATAGGAACTAACAAGAAGAAGCACACAACATGGTGAACACCACACACATGAACAAGACATGATGCTCAACCAAGAATGATGCATGACAAAGCTACATGACGCTACTCATGGCAGGAGATGATGTATACAAGACCAACACATCAAAGCAAGTTTAAATGAGGCCGGAAACGACATATCACAATTCCGGTAAGTCCTCATATACAAATTTCAAAATTGGTCCAGATCTGAATAAACCTTATGTTCAAGTTGTTAAACAGAAAGTTAAGATGCACCACGATGATCTACACGAAATTCTAGTCAAGTTACATATAAAGTTCATTAAATTCGGAGCTACGGCCTAGAAGATATGAGCAAAACAAGTTAAACATGGCATTGGTGCAAAATGCATACAAACATCAAGCAAACACCTCAAAACAAGGATGCAACATGATAATATGAAACTACATGCAAAATCAAGCAAGTTTCATATAGAGCACACTCAAAACGGAGCAACGGATCAACACATACACCCTATACAAGTTATAGCAACAATCTGCCCAAAACAGCAACTAGGCATATTGCAAGCATCAAAACAACAAGCTACAGCATCTCAACGCAATAAAAAAAGGCATGGTCATGATGTACAGGTAAAGCATGACAAAAGATGAACACTGAGCTATCTCCAGAAATCACTAGAACATGCTCAAACACACATGGCAATATTGCAAATAATAACAGTTTCAGACTTTAGCAGAAATAACATCAGGTTGCAATGTTTAGAGCTATCAAACAACATGTTACAGGAACTTATCATGGCAAACAAAGGCATAGCATGAATCTACTAATTGCATAGAACAAAAGTCCTTTATTGACCATGAGCCAAAAAGGATCAGAAGGTATGATGGCACCCATGTAAACATAGCAAGTTATATTACAGATTCATACATGGCAGGAACAACAATAAGTAGGCATGTTGGTGAGCTTGAACCACTCACCACAGAGCAATACCTGGCATGGCAAGGCAACTCACAGCAAGAAGACATGGCATAGAAGCTATACATGGTAAGAACAACAACATAGCATGCAAGGATCAACTACAACAACCTTGGCAAAATTGAATAACATGTAAACAATCTGCCAGGAAACATTTTATAGCAAAAGTAGAGCTCGATCGACTCAAGCTATGGCACTCCATAATTGCAAACAAGGGCATGGATGGATAGAGAATAACCATATGTTCAAAACATCCTTACTGAAGTGTCTCAAAATAAGCATGGATCTCTCGGTAGCATCAAGTTTACATGGCATAAAAATATCAGTGAGCAGGGCTGAAATCAGCAACATCATGAAGCCTAGTTTGCATGCTTGTGCTAGTCACCACAGAGATCATAAAAATACATGGCATACACCCCTGTAAAGATGGCATGGCATAGAACAAAACACGTGTAGGACTCAAGTTCATAGGGTGCACACATCAATCATGGCAAAAATGACAAAAGTGCATGTTCTGATAAGAATCTGAAACTAACATCACATAGCCCTCTTCTAACAGCATTTCAGGCATCAAGATGAGCTCAAATGTAAATGATGCAATGAGAAGAAGTGATGTAATCGTCGAGTCGAACAATTTGACATATTACACGCATGAAACAGAGTTACGGATGCAGAGTTATGATGCGATGAACATGGCATGATAATGTTAAAAACCAGGGACTTAGGAATTTCGGGGTCAACCTCGGGTTTGCACGGAAAACGATGCGGTGGCGGATCTGGCCGGAGTTCGCCGGAGGTGGCCGGAGAATACGAAGGGGAGGTGCGGGGCGGCGGCGACCGGACGCGGAGGCCGACGGCAGAAGGCGGCGGCCTTCAGCGAGCGGAGGCGCCGGACGGCGGCCAGGCGGGCGCGATCCCGGCGACGAGACCCAGGCGGCGGCGGATCGGCGCTGGAAACCGCCGGCAAGGCAAAGCGCTTGAGGCGGCGGAGGGCCACGTCCTTGGCGTGGCGGCTGCACGGGCAGCGGGCGTGGGTGCGGGAGGCGGGCAGGCGGCCGGGCGGGCTCCCGTGGGCTGGCGAACTGCTGCGGAGGGAGGCCTTGGGACACGTGGCAGCAGCGGTAGGGCAGGGACGGCGGTTGGACGTGTCCGGCCCGGACGGACACGTCCGGCGGCGGCGAGGGGAAAAATGGCTAGGGTTAGGGAGGATTCATCCGCGAATTTCGGAGGGGGAGGTGTTTATATAGGTAGAGGGAGCTAGGAGAGTCCAAATGGAGCACGGTTTTCGCCCACATGATCGTGATCGAACGACCGAGAGCATGGAGGGGAGTTTGCTGGGTTTTGGGCCACTTGGAAGGGGTGTTGGGCTGCAAAGAGAGAGGGGCTTTACGGTTACCCGGTTAACCGTTGGAGTATCAAACGACCTCCAAATGGCACGAAACTTGACAGGCGGTCTACCGGTGCTATACCAAGGCCGCTTGACAAACCTCGGTCCATTCCGAGCCCGTTTAACACCCGCACATGAAAAGAGGCAAAAGGGGGCGCCGGGAGACATAGGAGTGCCGGATTGGAAAACGGACAACGGGGAAAATGCTCGGATGCATGAGACGAACACGAATGCGAAATGAAATGCACATGATGACATGATATGAAATGCAGATGATGACATGGCAAAGTGCAACACGCAAGCACATGACATGGCAACGACGGCGAATAACTGGCAGACACCTGGCGCATCAAATACGGGGCGTTACAATGCTCATGGGAACATCATTCGCAACAAGGCAAGATTGGTAGCACAAGGCTACTCCCAAGTCGAGGGTATCGACTACGGTGAAACCTTTGCTCCCGTTGCTCGCCTTGAATCCATTCGTTTGTTGATTTCTTAAGCTTCCCATCACAACTTTAAGTTGCAACAAATGGATGTGAAAAGTGCTTTTCTTAATGGTCCTATTAATGAGTTGGTCTATGTCAAGCAAACCCCCGGGTTCGAGGACCCCTACTTCCCGGATCATGTGTATCAACTCGATAAGGCACTCTATGGCCTTAAACAAGCCCCACGTGCGTGGTATGACCACCTTACCGAGTTGTTACAAGATCATGGATTTGAGGTGGGGCAAATCGATCCCACTCTTTTTACTAAGAAGGTCAAAGGGGAGTTGTTTGTATGCCAACTATATGTTGATGATATTATATTTGGTTCCCCTAACAAAGCTTTCAATGAGGAATTTGCCGCTCTCATGACCTCCAAGTTCAAGATGTCTTCGATGGGAGAGTTGAAGTTCTTCCTTGGTTTTGATATCAAACAAAAAAGAAGGAACCTTCATCAACCAAGCCAAATATACTCAAGACATGCTAAAAGATTCAAGCTAAGTGATGTCAAGCGGCTTCTACTCAATGCCTACCAAGTGCCAACTTGACATTGATCCCAATGGTAAGCGGTGGATCAAAAGGTATATCGCTCCATGATTGGCTCCTTGCTTTACCTTTGTG
>JAHIAM010002816.1:0-67449 GCA_021605205.1 Aegilops longissima
ACATGGTTCCGCCAACGGATGTCTCATAGCCCAAAATCATCATAAGTTGCCCGCAATTAAGTTATCAATCCGGTGTTGAGAGTTCCGAGATAGATCCAAGTCCAGATGCTCAAATTGTCCGTAACCGGGGACACGGCTAATCGATTAGGTTTAAACCCTCTGCAGAGGTTTGTACACTTTACCCGCAAGATTCGATCCTCTCTTTTACGTTCTCGCACTTCGTGGTGTTTGAGAACAAGATGACCGAAACATGGTCTTCCGAAGAGTTCCTCTGACCACTGTCCGGTGCTCATCCCATCCTACCGTAGTTCTACATCTGCTAGCACCGTCCCAGCCAGAGTCACCACTAAGGTCAACCAAGCCAGAGCCCATAATGACTTGCGGTTGCAGGTAAGCTTCGGGCATGAAGTATTCTTCCGTCTCTTTGAGTCTGGGTGAAGCTTTCCGCAAAATGTCATGGCGCTTCTCCATGCATCCCGCCAACCACTGGTTTCTCCAGGTGCCCGTCAACCATCCTTCACCCAAGAGTGTGTATTGAATTCTTGTCTCGAGTCTTGAAGTCTTGAGGCCTTGAAGATGCAGTCCTTGCAGATTCCATCATGGAGTTGTCGTCATTGACGTAGAGCCTCCATTCTCACACCACTCCCGAGCACTCATACGAACCCCGTCTACTATAGCGTAGCATTAAAATAAATAACGTCCGGGCTTGGTAAGGGTGATGGGTTCCTACCTCATGCATACTACTCAACTACAAGGATTCAATATCACTCTTTGGAGGGATTGTTGCGAAGATGACACTAGATGCAATAAAATACATAGGTATGAAAAACATGGTCAAAGTGAACTTGCTGGTAATACTTGATGAAGATAACAACGCTGTCCAGAAAATGACTTGGTAGAACTAATCGTCACTCCGTTGAAAATCTATATAGTCAAACATAGCATTCACATAAGCAAACATCCTAGCAAACAATTTTAGCACTCGAAATAACAATCAAAACAGCAAGAAAAATCGATAATAAAACTCAAACAAAATCAAAAGAAACTTCAAATAAAACTACAAAGAAAAACTACTAACGAAGATCTATGACTTTGCTTCAAACATCTAATATAGTTTTGCCGTAAGTAAAAACTTAACAACAATTAAAATACTAAACTAATAAATTAACAGAAAATAAAATGTAAAATAAATAATTTAACAGAAAGTATTTTTTCCATAAAATTTTATTTGCAAAAAGAAACAAATAAAAAGCTTTTATAAAACTCTAACTATGACCTATAGAAGGTTTCATACAAAACTAAGGAAAATAAATTTTTAAAATAAAAATAAATTTTTTCCTGTTGTCTAACAGAAACACAACTAATTTTGTCAAAAGTGACAAAAAGAAATAATTTAAAACTAATAAAACAATAAAGAAAAAGCTAAAACAGAACTAATAATAAAACAGTACTGTTTTGCTAAAAACCTAATTTAAATTAACCTAGAAATAAAATACTAAATACTACTGGATAAACAAAGGTCCTAGAGACCAGGAGCAAAAAGAATTAATTAAAACCTATTTTTAAACTCAAGTTATGGCCAAAATACTAATCTAAACAAAATTTATCAAATTCAAATTTAAACTACTCAAATTTGAAATCCAGAGACACTAACAGAAACTTCAGCAAATTTGTGACACATAGCAATTGGAATCACTCAAAAATACTAAAACTCTAAAAGATATGAATTTTCTAAGATTGCTATTTTTGAAAAAAATGAATTACGGGATTTCGTGGATCTCACCGGAGTAGTCGTCGGAGTTAGGGAAGAAGATCGGATCCGATGTTGCGGTTGCTCCTAGAGAAAAGGAGATCACGGGACGGTGGAGAGGAGATCATATAAACCTCAGGAGAGGTCGAGGCGCAGCGGCGGCACTTGGCGGCGGCGGTGGTGTTGCACTGCTGCTGCTGCGGAGAGGAGCGGATAGGAGAGGAGAGGAGAGGTGTTGGTTTGATGTGTTGGAGGGGGGGTGCTTGGGTATTTATAGTGGGGAAGGGAGGGCTTTGCTTGGGTAGGGGACAATAAATAGACTAGGATTAGGAAACAAAAGGGAAAAGATCTAGAAACAAATCGGAATAAACGGAATAACAAAACGGGATCAAATCCTACTAGGATTTGTAAAAGAATAGGAAACCTTGGCTCCCTGGCTCCCTAGGTGCGTGCGGTGAATGGCCTTGGCCGGCCGGCCGCTGGCTTTGCCTTGGGCCTTGGCCCTTGGCCAAGCCAAGTAGCAGCAATTTTTTTTTGATGAGACAACAAAACAGAAATAAATAAAAAATTTATATAGGCATATAATATATCAAAATTTTCAGAAAAAGATTTTCTACAACATGAACACTATTTTAGCTTCAAATAAAATACACACAAATTTTAATAATTCACACAGTGCTACCGGTCCAATAAAATCCAATAAAAATCATTTTTAAAATACCAAAATGACTTCAAATTAATTTCTCTCCAATTTTCGATGTAGGGAATCATGTTACCCTATTTTCTATATATTTTGTTTTTGGAGAAAATAATTTGAATAAAACTCAAATAACTCCAAATTGGAAATAAATTCAAAAGAACTTTGAATTTAATTCTTTTAAAACTCCCAACTCATATTTCATTTAATTTGAAGAAGTCATTTTATCTTCTCTCGTGAAAATCATTGAGTTGCATAAAGTTTCAGAATTGGAAATATTTCCAAATGAAATTCAAATATTTTCAACACCCCTTGTCATTTAAATAAATGGAAGAAGTCATGTCATCTTCTCTCCAGGGTTTTGTGATGAAAAGAATTTGAATTCATGGAGATCATAAATGCAAGGTGGAAGTTAGGGAAAGTCATTTCATTCCCTCTCATTCAACTTTCAGAAAGTTTCAAATTTCACTCAATTTCACACAATAAATCACACAACAAACAATCAATCAATCAAAACTATTTATTTATTATAACATTCCAAAGTTTAGAATTTTGGGATGTTACAAACCTACCACACTTAAAATGAATCTCGTCCTCGAGATTCGAAGAGGCAACAAGAAAAGGTTAGGGTTTGGGGGTCTTCCAGCAAATACATCGATCGGAATGGTCTAGTGTGCTACCACACTTAAAAGCAGGGTTATGGTTCCAACGGAACTCAGGTACTCCATCCCTAGGGTGAACACCATCGGTCTTCTCACAACTTCGAAGTAACTCCTACATTGGGGCTCTTCCGGTAGGGTCAAAACCTTTTCCTCAAATACGTGTCCTTTCATCCTGGTGAGGTTCTTCCGAGACTGTGTCTCCTTAGTGACAGTGTCTGCCGCCAATAAAAACTATCGAGATCTCATGGTGGTCGACCATTACAGGTTTCTCTGTAGGAATAATGGGTTGGGTTGGGTCTCACCGTATGACCTACGTTTGTAGCAGTTGCGGTACATGGATCAATCGTCCTACCATTCTAAGGTTTTGGCTTGTCGACGTCGGCGCTCTTCTAAAGTTTTCAAGTCTCTCGATTTTCCATCAACACATGATAGTTCATGATAGAAGTCTCCGGTATGGGGGCCAATCCATCCCGTACTTGAATCATTACCACATACGTAAACAATGAATCACGTATTCTAACATTGGGCATACTCACAAGCATTGCAGAATTTATCTTCTCAACGAACTTAGTTCGGATAATTCCATTGATTCTGCAAGCTGAACAAAACATCTATCGTTTCTTCACAACTCTCGGGTTTTTGCGTAACCTCCTACGAAACATCTGCTGATCAAATCACGGTCTTCCCAAAATTTCTTCTTCCAGTGGGTACTTGACCCTTATTAATTCCTGGGCCTGTGGGTTATGAGCCCACTTCAACACTTGTACCAATTTCACTCATCCTTGGAGTTACAATTGCTCCATTTTCCAACATTACACCACTTTAAATCCAATAACATTTCATTTCTTAATACCATCATATCAAAGATAAAACTTCAACTCATTTTTTTCCAAACTCCAACCTGTGGGACACATTTCCATTTCCATTGGTCTAGTGTTCTTCATAGGGTACTATCACCCTTAAAATGAAATTCACAAATCCATCC
The DNA here is from genome assembly GCA_021605205.1 of Aegilops longissima. NCBI lineage: Eukaryota > Viridiplantae > Streptophyta > Magnoliopsida > Poales > Poaceae > Aegilops > Aegilops longissima. The sequence goes on from JAHIAM010002816.1 coordinate 4,095, forward strand.
ATAGACCATATTTCTCATATCCTCGAAAATGGTCAAAATCCGTGTTCATAGAGTAACAACTCATACAATTAAACATATGAAAACATGTCACCTTAACTTTATTGATTTCATGAATCCATTACAAACTCTGAGCACCCATTACATAACTCAACTTATTGTACTCATGAAAAAAATTGGTTTCTACCACTCTTATTATCCATATCAAAATTCCAACTACTCAACTCCAGCTTCCTTCTTGTAGGAACATTTAGTAGCATAATGTCCTGCTTCCTTGCAATGAAAACACATAACTTTCGATAAGTCTTTGGGCTTCTTGGAGATGGTGCCTGCTCCTTGAGTTCCTTGCTTCCTTTCAAGACAATGATTGGCATAATGCCCGACGTCCTTACATTCAAAACAGGTAATCGACTCTTGTCCCTCTTTGCAGAAATTGGGTTGTTACGAGGGTGTGTTTGTTTTCTCTTCCTGGGTTTCTTCGTTCGATCAAACCTTCTATTCCTGTGGATCAAACTCTATTGCTTCCGCCGAAGTATCCAGACACTCTTTTCTTTCCTTGGTGCAATCTTGTGAAAATGTCCTTCTTCTCCACATGAATAGCAGGCATTGGAGTAAAATCTATTGAGGCCTTCTCCATCGGGTCTTCAACACATTCCTTCATCACAGGTTCTTTCATAACTTCTCGGAGGGCTTCTTTCATTCCTTCTTCCTGCTCCTGAATAGTTTGTTGCACCATGGGGTAAATGTGACACCTTGAGTCGGGTAGTGGGTGGTTCCTTCACACAAGAAACAAGCCACCGACTAGTTGGGCATTCCTCACTGGGTGTTTCTCCTCACAATGAGGCATCCATCCTTGTGTTCCTCCAGGTGTGTCCTATTTCTCCATAAATCTTGCAGGCACAAGGTTTATTTCTTGGTGTATCATGGTGCTTCCGGATAAGACGAGATCTTGTCGAGTCTTCTTGAATTCTTCCCAAGTCTTTGCTCCATTCCATCCTGTATAGCTTGATGCATCTGCCACCATGTTGCAGCACTTCCTTCAAAATCTTGAAGAGCGTCACGATACTTCATTCTTCCTTGAAACCAAATTGCTCCAAGTGACTCTCCATGTTCGAATCCATAGCTCGCCTCCGGCTGGGTTTTGGTCCAGAGAATACCGGTCCAACTTCATTCATCATCTCTGGGTCCAAAAGTTTTGGGATGAGATATGAGAGAGGTGGGGAGGAGATACACACAATACAAACAATAGTTTTTAAGAAACGAGTTTTATTTTGGGGCTGTCGGAAAACATCAAACAAATGACAGCTCACAAATCATCGCATCTAACGAGGTGTATAACAGGGTTTGGTCTCCAAAGGTCAAATAATTCTTCAGAACTTCAAATTCTTCAAGTCTTGAGTCTTCAATTGTTGCAGCTGCAATTCTTCCAACACATGGTGAAATCCTCTTTACTCTGAAATGGCCATCGGTTGTCCGATATCTTTAATTCTTGGAGTGACTTGAGTTGATCTTCCGTGTGGTCAAAAGGAAAGGTGTATATTCTAACTATTTGAGGTGAGAGTGTCTATTTGATAAAATCTGAAAAGATGAGAAGTAAGAGTCTTTTGAAAATAAAGTTTTAGAAATTTCCTGTCCAAGGGGCTTTCCGATTTCTAGGGTCACGTCTTACAGTCAACATGTGCTCTGATACCATAGCTGTAGCGACCCGACCTCAGACGGTCAAGCCTCTGTGTATCCGTGCCATCCCTGGATCAGTGTGCTGGCACACACAGTACATCAATGTATATATCAAAGTGCAATCACATGTATAAATAACGAAACTGATATATACCTCATAAGTCACAATGAAACAAATAGTCGGGTATGGAGTCCCATCAACGCCATCGGCAGGTTGAGTGTAGACCGTAACCCTGTATCGTAACTCTTACTCGTCGAAGAAAATCCTGCAACATGATACGTTGCAGCCGTGTAGGTCAGTACATTGAATGTACCGGCAAGATCACAACATGAGAAAACAGATGGTAAAGCTACACTATATGCAATTTGGCTTTGTGGCTCTGGGTCTGAGTTTTGTTTGCGTAAAAGCTAGTTTTATTTTCCCTACATCAAAGGAATAAATGCAGTCTGTACTATGGAGTTTTCTATCATGACATGGTTCCGCCAACGGATGTCTCATAGCCCAAAATCATCATAAGTTGCCCACAATTAAGTTATCAATCCGTGTTGAGAGTTCCGAGATAGATCCAAGTCCAGATGCTCAAATTGTCCGTAATCGGGACACGGCTAATCGATTAGGTTTAAACCTCTGCAGAGGTTTGTACACTTTACCCGCAAGATTCGATCCTCTCTTTTACGTTCTCGCACTTCAGGTGTTTGAGAACAAGATGACCAAACATGGTCTTCGAAGAGTTCCTCGACCACCGTCCGGTGCTCATCCCATCCTACCGTAGTTCTACATCTGCTAGCACCGCCCCAGCCAGAGTCACCACTAAGGTCAACCAAGCGAGCACATAATGACTTGCGGTTGCAGGTAAGCTTCGGGCATGAAGTATTCTTCCGTCTCTTTGAGTCTGGGTGAAGCTTTCCGCAAGATGTCATGGCGCTTCTCCATGCATCCCGCCAACCACTGGTTTCTCCGGTGCCCGTCAACCATCCTTCACCCAGTAGTGTGTATTGAATTCTTGTCTCGAGTCTTGAAGTCTTGAGGCCTTGAAGATGCAGTCCTTGCAGATTCCATCATGGAGTTGTCGTCATTGACGTAGAGCCTCCATTCTCACACCACTCCCGAGCACTCATACCAACCCCGTCTACTATAGCGTAGCATTAAAATAAATAACGTCCCGGGCTTGGTAACAGGGTGATGGGTTCCTACCTCATGCATACTACTCAACTACAAGGATTCAATATCACTCTTTGGAGGGATTGTTGCGAAGATGACACTAGATGCAATAAAATACATAGGTATGAAAAACATGGTCAAAGTGAACTTGCTCGGTAATACTTGATGAAGATAACAACATTTGTCGAAAATGACTTGGTAGAACTAATCGTCACTCCGTTGAAAATCTATATAGTCAAACATAGCATTCACATAAGCAAACATCCTAGCAAACAATTTTAGCACTCGAAATAACAATCAAAACAGCAAGGAAAATCGATAATAAAACTCAAACAAAATCAAAAGAAACTTCAAATAAAACTACAAAGAAAAACTACTAACGAAGATCTATGACTTTGCTACAAACATCTAATATAGTTTTGCCGTAAGTAAAAACTTAACAACAATTAAAATACTAAACTAATAAATTAACAGAAAATAAAATGTAAAATAAATAATTTAACAGAAAGTATTTTTCCATAAAATTTTATTTGCAAAAAGAAACAAATAAAAAGCTTTTATAAAACTCTAACTATGACCTATAGAAGGTTTCATACAAAACTAAGGAAAATAAATTTTTAAAATAAAAATAAATTTTTTCCTATTGTCTAACAGAAACACAACTAATTTTGTCAAAAGTGACAAAAAGAAATAATTTAAAACTAATAAAACAATAAAGAAAAAGCTAAAACAGAACTAATAATAAAACAGTACTGTTTTGCTAAAAACCTAATTTAAATTAACCTAGAAATAAAATACTAAATACTACTGGATAAACAAAGGTCCTAGAGACCAGGAGCAAAAAGAATTAATTAAAAACCTATTTTTAAACTCAAGTTATGGCCAAAATACTAATCTGAACAAAATTTATCAAATTCAAATTTAAACTACTCAAATTTGAAATCCAGAGACACTAACAGAAACTTCAGCAAATTTGTGACACATAGCAATTGGAATCACTCAAAAATACTAAAAACTCTAAAAGATATGAATTTTCTAAGATTGCTATTTTTTGAAAAAAATGAATTACGGGATTTCGTGGATCTCACCGGAGTAGTCGTCGGAGTTGGGGAAGAAGATCGGATCCGATGTTGCGGTTGCTCCTAGAGGAAAGGAGATCACGGGACGGTGGAGAGGAGATCATATAAACCTCAGGAGAGGTCGAGGGCGCGGCGGTGGTGGTGCACTGCTTGCTGCTGCTGCATGGAGAGGAGTGGATAGGAGAGGAGAGGAGAGGTGTTGGTTTGATGTGTTGGAGGGGGGGGGGGGTGCTTGGGTATTTATAGTGGGGAAGGGAGGGCTTTGCTTGGGTAGGGGACAATAAATAGACTAGGATTAGGAAACAAAAGGGAAAAGATCTAGAAACAAATCGGAATAAACGGAATAACGAAACGGGATCAAATCCTACTAGGATTTGTAAAAGAATAGGAAACCTTGGCTCCCTGGCTCCCTAGGTGCGTGCGGTGAATGGCCTTGGCCGGCCGGCCACTGTCTTTGCCTTGGGCCTTGGCCCTTGGCCCGGCGGGGCGCAGCAAATTTTTTTTTTTTGACAGAGACAACAAAACAGAAATAAATAAAAAATTTATATAGGCATATAATATATCAAAATTTTCAGAAAAAGATTTTCTACAACATGAACACTATTTTAGCTTCAAATAAAATACACACAAATTTTAATAATTCACACAGTGCTACGGTCCAATAAAATCCAATAAAATCATTTTAAAATACCAAAATGACTTCAAATTAATTTCTCTCAATTTTTTCGATGTAGGGAATCATGTTACCCTATTTTCTATATATTTTGTTTTGGAGAAAAATAATTTGAATAAAACTCAAATAACTCCAAATTGGAAATAAATTCAAAAGAACTTTGAATTTAATTCTTTTAAAACTGCCAACTCATATTTCATTTAATTTGAAGAAGTCATTTTATCTTCTCTCGTGAAAATCATTGAGTTGCATAAAGTTTCAGAATTGGAAATATTTTCCAAATGAAATTCAAATATTTTCAACACCCTTGTCATTTAAATAAATGGAAGAATTCATGTCATCTTCTCTCCAGGGTTTTGTGATGAAAAGAATTTGAATTCATGGAGATCATAAATGCAAGGTGGAAGTTTGGGAAAGTCATTTCATTCCCTCTCATTCAACTTTCAGAAAGTTTCAAATTTCACTCAATTTCACACAATAAATCACACAACAAACAATCAATCAATCAAAACTATTTATTTATTATAACATTCCAAAATTTAGAATTTTGGGATGTTACATTTGTGGACGCCGAGATGACCACTGGGACATAGTCAGCACCAAGAAGGATAGATCCATTGCAGCTTTCATCCAGGAGTTAAACCAGCACATTCGACGCCAGGAGAACCAGATGTGCAATGATATGTTGGAGTTGCAGAATGCAAAGGGAAGGATCATCGAACTTGAAGAAGAACTAAAGACTACACGCAAGGACTACATGGACGAGATCGTAGCTCTAGCAAGACACAATAACGATCTTAAGTACGAGATCGAAGAACTCAAGAAGAAGTTGGCGCTCAGGAATGAAGACCAGTATGTCGGTTGCCCAAGCGACTACATCAACATCGACAACACCGATTCGGATCCAAGTGAACCCGACTTTGAAGACGAAGCTGGAGCAGACATCATGGAGTCTTCCACCGGTTCAAATTAGTAGAAGTCCCCCACATATTAGTAGTATTCCCTCCATGTAAACATTATAGTACACACACTTTTTGCGATAGGTAGATCGTTGTAAGCCCTTTGTTTGATTGAATGAAGTGATTTTTGTGTGCATTTGCTCATGTGCAATTGGGTAGTGATTCTCCTTAGACCCCATTCTACTCTAAATTTCTCGTCTCTTCTAAACCCATCGATGCCTCCGAGACGCGACCCGGGTTCGTTTTCCGCCAGAGATCACCCAATTGATTCAGCAGAGAATACCTGATTCAAACATTGAGTGCGAACCAGGGCAACAACAACAACAACAACAACCCACCACCACCACCACTCGCGGACCACTTGACTCGTTTCCTTAGACTGAATCCGCCGGTGTATTCCAGTAGCACCGAGCCGATTGTAGCAGATGATTGGCTCCGCAAGATAGGAAGGAGTTGACCACTGCAGGATGCACAGATGGAGAAAGAGTGAAGTTTGCAGCACACCAGCTTGAAGGACCCGCAGCAAAGCATGGTGGGAGAATTTTACAGCCACTTACCCGTGAGACACCTGCCACGGGATCGGGCCACAAGCTTTCCAGCTTGCCCATGTTTCAGCAGGAGCTATGGCCATGAAGAAGCGTGAGTTTTGCAACTTACGCCAAGGAGGAAGGACTGTTGGCGATCGTAGATGATTTGATAAGTTAGCACGTTATGCCCCGGATAGCGTTACTACTGACGACGCTAAACAGGAGAAGTTTCTAGAAGGACTGAATGATGAGTTCACATGCCGTTGATGGTAGCAAGTTTCAATAACTACCAGGAGTTGGTAGACCGAGCCCTCATGATTGAAGGAAAGCAGCAAATTGAGAACCGCAAGAGGAAGTATGGACAGGGAAAGTATAACTCTAGAGCTCAACAGAAGCCTCGTTATGCCCCTAAATCAGGAATTCAGTTTCAACATACCCATGGAGGAGGTAATTCGCATAACCATAATGGCACTAAGAATGGGAACGGGAATGGAGGAAGCAATGGACAGAACCGCACCAACCCATCAACACCATCCAAGGTAGACCTGAGTCACATCACTTGTTTTAAGTGCCGCAAGACTGGTCATTATGCAAATGACTGTCCAGAAGGCCAGAATGGAAATGGCAATGGAAGCTCTGGAAAGAAGCCCAACCCTTTCAACAGGGGACAGGTGAACCACATTGATGTGGAGGAGGTTGAAGATCAGCCCGATGCAGTAATAGGTAAGTTTTTGGTTAAGTCATTTACTGCAGTTGTTCTTTTCGATATTGGTGCATCGCATTCATACATATCAAGGGGATTTGTGGATAAGTACAAATTACCGACCCAAGCCCTTAGGTCACCCATGCTAGTAACCTCACCCGAGCAGAATACATGGCTAGTAAATGGTGTGATCGATCGCCATTAAGGATTGGACACTATGTTTTCCCTCGGACCTAATAGTTCGGAATCCCAAGGATTGGATGTGATATTAGGTATGGATTGGTTATCAAAGTATGGAGGAACATAGATTGCACCACAAAGTCAATTTTGCTCACCACACCGAAGGAAGAAGGATCAAGTATGTATCACGGCACGAGCCGAGGAGAGCGCAAGTAAATTGCTTATCGGGAGTGGTGCGGGAAGAAGTACCATGGTGAAGGATTTTCTGATGTATTTCGGAAGAGTTGCCGGAATGCCACGGATAGAGACATTGAGTTTTGATCAAGCTGTTGCCGTGAACAGGCCCGATATCGAAGCGACCGTACAGGATGCCCGCACAGGATTTGGCGGAAATCAAGAAGCAGATTAAGGAACTGTTGGATAAAGGTTTTATTCGCCCAAGTTATTCACCTTGGGGATCACCCGTATTGTTAGTGGAGAAGAAGGATGGATCTTTGAGAATGGTTGTTGATTATCGTGGATTGAATGAAGTAACGATCAAGAACAAGTACCCACTACCTATGATAAATGATCTGTTTGATCGCTTGCAAGGAGCTAAAGTGTTTTCCAAGATCGATTTGCGATCAGGGTACCATCAGTTGAAGATTCGGGAGCAGGACATACCCAAGACAGCGTTTACCACGAGATATGGACTGTATGAGTATACCGTTATGTCATTTGGACTGACTAACGCACCAGCCTATTTCATGAACCTGATGAACAAAGTGTTTATGGAGTTTTTGGATAAGTTCGTCGTGGTGTTCATTGATGACATTTTGATTTTCTCGAAGAATGAAGAGGAACACAAGGAACATTTGCGATTGGTTTTGGAGAAACTAAGGGAACACCAGTTATATGCCAAGTTCAGCAAATGTGAGTTTTGGTTAAAGGAAGTTGGATTTCTCGGACATGTTATATCCGGAGAAGGAATAGCAGTTGACCCCACAAAGGTTGAGACCGTAACCAAATGGGAAGCACCAGCGACAATTGGAGAGATTCGGAGTTTCCTTGGACTCGCAGGATACTACCGAAGATTCATTGAGAATTTCTCAAGGATTGCCAAGCCTATGACTGAATTGTTGAAGAAGGATAACAAATTCATATGGACTGAGGACTGTGAGGCAAGTTTTCAGGAGTTGAAGAAAAGATTGGTTACCTCACCAGTTTTAATATTGCCGGATCAGACCAAGGATTATGAGGTGTATTGCGACGCTTCACGTCGAGGACTTGGAGCAGTGCTTATGCAGGAAGGAAGAGTTGTTTCGTATGCTTCACGACAACTTAAGCCCCATGAGTTAAATTATGCCACACATGATTTGGAGTTAGCAGCCGTTGTGCATGCCTTGAAGACATGGAGACATTTTCTCATTGGAAATCATTGTGAAGTATATACGGATCACGAGAGTTTGAAGTACATTTTCACGAGAAGAATTAAATCTCAGACGGAGGAGATGGTTAGAGCTTATCAAGGATTATGATATGAGATTGCATTATCACCCGGAAAGGCTAATGTCGTAAAGGCGCATTGAGCCGTAAGAGCCATGTCAATACCCTAATGATGGGAGGGATACCAAATGAGTTAGCCGAGGACCTTCGAGAGCAATGTTTGGAAATAGTTCCGAGAGGCTATGTAGCAGCATTGGAGATTCAGTCAACACTGATGGACAAAATCAGAGAAGCCCAAAAGGTAGATAAGGAAGTTGCCTCTATAAAGGAGAAAATGAGCAAAGGAAAAGCTAAAGGATTTCGTGAGGATGAGCACGATACCCTATGGTTTGAAGACCGTGTTTATGTGCCCAATAACCCATAGATAAGGAAGTTGATTTTGCAAGAAGCTCATGATTCACCCTATTCGATTCACCGGAAATACCAAGATGTATTTGGATTTGAAGAATACTTTACGGTGGACCGAATGAAGAAGGATATTGCGGAGTATGTAGCAGTTTGCGATGTATGTCGAAAGTAAAGGCGAGCATCGAAGCCAGCAGGATTGTTACAACCATTGCCGATACCGAATGGAAGTGGGAAAAACTAGGCATGGATTTCATCAAAGGATTGCCAAAGACTCGTTCAGGATATGACTCGATTTGGGTTATAGTCGATCGCTTGCGAAGGTAGCTCATTTCATTCGATCAAGACTACCTATAGCAGTGCTAAGTTGGCAAAGATATACATGACCAGAATTGTGTGTTTACACGGAGTTCCGAGGAGTATCGTATCAGATAGAGGAACCCAATTTACCTCGAAATTTTGGAACCAGTTGCACGAAACATTGGGAACCCGATTGGAATTCAGTACAGCTTTCCACCCACAGACCGATGGACAGACCGAGAGAGTCAATCAGATTTTGGAGGATATGCTGAGAGCTTGTGCACTAGATTATGGATCTAGTTGGGATGATAATTTGCCGTATGCAGAATTTTCTTATAACAACAGTTACCAAACCAGCTTGAAGATGGCACCTTTCGAGGCTCTGTATGGAAGAAGATGCAGGACACCGTTGTCATGGGACGAAACTGGAGATCGTCAGTTGTTTGGACCAGATTTGATTAAGGAGTCTGAGCAGAAGGTTAAATTGATTCGAGATAGGCTCAAGGTAGCCCAGTCCAGACAGAAGAGCTATGCAGATTGAGCGCAAGGCGATTGAATATGAAGTCGGAGACAGGTATATCTTAGAGTATCCCCGCTTCGAGGAGTTAAGCGTTTTGGAGTTAAAGGAAAGTTAGCACCACGTTTCGTTGGACCGTATAAGATTTTGCAACGCATGGGAGAAGTTGCTTATAAGCTGGAATTGCCAGAAGGACTGTCAGGAGTTCATGATGTATTCCATGTTTCTCGATTGAAGAAATGTCACCCGAGATAGCAGAGATACCGTTAAGAGACACACGGTGCCACTTTGGAAGCAATTCAGTTGAAGGATGATTTAACATATGAGGAAAAACGGTTAAGATTCTCGACTATGCCAGCAGAGAGTTACTCGCAGCAAGGTTATCAAGTTTTGCAAGGTTGATTGGAGCCACCACATGAAGATGAAGCCACACAGGAAAGAGAGGAAGTTTTGCTCAAGGACCACCTCACCTATTTTCTAGCCAACCCGAATCTCGAGGGAGATTCATCTTAAGGGGGTAGGTTTGTAACATCCCAAATTTTCAATTTGGAATGTTATACATTAGGTCATCATGCATATCATATTTTCTCGCATTTTTCCGATCCTAGAAAATTTCACGCAACTCAAGGACCCTCGGAGAGAGTTGGAGATTTCATTATTTTCATATTTGGGATTTCTCAAATTTTGAAAATAGGATCATTTAGATTTATTTATTTATCTTCAAAAGTTTTTCGAAAAAAAAAATTAAGAGAGGGAATAATATGACTTTCCCACCATTTAGGAAAAATGAAGATTTAATGAATAAATCAAATTTTGGTTTTCGAAAGTTTATTTGCTTTAGGAAAAAAATGAGTATTTTAAAAATATGCATTTTGCCCCGTTTTAAAGTTCATTTTGTTCGACTCATTTTTAGGAGTCGGGAAAATTAATTTTATTTAATTTGGAGTTCGTTTGGTTTTATTTTAAATTCGTTTAAGTTTTGTTTAAAAAAAGCGCGCACTTTGGGCCAAGGGCCCAGCCAACCGCCGCCGGCCCAGCCCTCCCCTCCCCCTCCGCGCTGGAGGAGCCCCCCGCCGCCGCCGCCGAGTCGGCTCGGACCCGCCACCCCCCCTTGTGATTGCCCCTCCCCAAGGCACCGGAGCCCCCCTCCTATTTACACCGCCCCCTCTCTCCTCATCCCGCCCGCCGCCTCCACCCGAGCCGCCGCCCGCCAAGGCCGTGCTGCGCTGCCGTCGCCGCCGCCGCCCCCCGCCACCCCGACCCACACCCACCCGCCCGTCGCCCGACCCGCGAACCGCGGAGCCCCCCGGCGACTTCGCGGAGGTAGCCGACCTCGCCGCCGCCCCGGTCCGGTTTGTCAAAACCCGATCCGGTTTTTTCGCGTTATTCGGTTTTTTAAAAAACCTAGATTGGTTATTTTTTTCGGTTTTGTTATTTAGTGAGCGTTCAACGACCCGTTCGTTTTAATGAACGTGTTAAATCGGATTAGATCTGTTAACAAGCGTCCGTCGTTTTAAGCTGTTCGTCGTTTTTCTTTTAATCGGATTTAATCCGTTATTTTCCGATTCGATTTCGATTCAATTTTCAAATCTGTTTATTTTCTCGCTCGTTTATCGGAATAAGGTGATTCAAGCGCCTGGAGTTTCGTTACGAAACCGCCGTTCCGACTAACCTACTTAAACAAAGTTTTGCTACTGTAAAATTTTGACCTAGTTTCAAATTGCAAAAACCGAGTCGTTCTCTCTCAACTTTCGATTTTCGTTGCTTATTTTGATTTGATTCTTTTGCAACCAGGGTTCTTAAGTTGAACTCTCTGGTTAGATCTTTTATTCGAGATTTCCCCGTGCATTAGATGAGTACTTATTGTATGCTTGTTGTTTGTCTGCGTTAGATCACCCGGAGTGCGCCGCTTGTTATTTCGAATCTCTAGGTCTCGCGGATCATCGACAAGGCAAGTAACACTTGATCATACTTTTCTACTACCCAGTTTTATTGCATTAGATCAAACCTCATACACTTGCATGTTTAGGATCAGCTTAAATTGTGGGATGGGAAGTAGATTGAGGTAGTACCTATTACATTTACTTATGAAACCTTGGGAGTTACTTCTCGTTTGCTTTTTATGCCATGCTATGCTAGTAGGCGTGGATTGGGTGAGTGAATATCCATGACAGATGTGAGATTGTTAATTAATGGTTTATCTAAGGTGGCAACCTAAACACACATCTGGGTGGATTGAGGCACCTGGTTTCTATCAGACTTACTGTATTTCTTGGACCGCCACCGGGCTCTAAGGGATCATAAGATTATTCAAACTGAAACTTCCGTGTGCAGCCACAAGCCAATTATGGGCTCTGGCATAGTTAAGTAAGTTGTGCGAACTCTTACGGGTAGGCTAGCTGATGTAGGGGATGTAGGTTGGTACGGTCTACCCACATGTAAGGTGCTAGTGCTTCTGAAAGACTGTGTCTCGGTCATCCGTTTCTCAAACACCATGTAGTGCGAGAACCAAGCGGAGGCGATCGAGTCTTGTGGGTAAAAGTCATAAACCTCTGCGAGTGTATAAACTAATCATGATTAGCCGTGTCCCTGGTTATGGACGTTTTGAGTATCTAGTACTTGAATATCATGTGAATCTCAACATGTTACTTCTAATAAATGTCATTGGGATTTGATGAGTACTTTTAAATTGGGACTGAGGATGCTGTCAACCATTCTCAATGTTTAACAACCACCATGATAGTTAAATAAAATTATTCCTTTGTTGTAGGGAAAAATTAGCTTTATGCAAAAATGTAACCGTAGAGCTTTTCCACCAGCCATATATGCATATAGTATAGGCTTATTCCTTCATTGCTCTCTATGTGTTACATTGCGGCATATTCCATGTCTTGACCGTTTTCGGGCTGCAACTTTCATGTTGCAGACTTTTCAGACGATGAGTAAGGTGTTAGGTCGTGGTTCTATACTCAGTGATGCCGATGGAGTTGATGGACTCACTTATCTTCCAAGCCTTCCGCTATTATTATTAGATGGCCTTAAGCCATATTATTGTAACAGGTTCCCTTGTGGACAACGATGTAATAAGTGTGTGATTGCTACTCTGCTATAAATCCTTTGAAGTACTGTGTGGTGTCAGCATTACTGATCCAGGGATGACACTGAGCACAGAGACTTGATCCATTCGGGTCTGGTCGCTACATCGACGTAACTTTTTACGACGAACCTTTTGTCACCTCCATAATCGAGAAATATTTCCTTATTCCACTAAGGATAATTTTGACCGCTGTCCCGTGATCTACTCTTAGATCACTATTGTACTCCCTTGCTTAACACAGTGTAGGGTATACAATAGATCTGGTACACAGCATGGCATACTTTATAGAACCTATGGCTGAGGCATAGGGAATGACTTTCATTCTCTTTCTATCTTCTGTCGTGGTCGAGTTTTGAGTCTTACTCAATTTCACACCTTGTAACACAGGCAAGAACTCTTTCTTTGACTGTTCCATTTTGAACTACTTCAAAATCTTGTCAAGGTATGTACTCATTGAAAAAACTTATCAAGCGTCTTGATCTATCTCTATAGATCTTGATGCTCAATATGTAACAGCTTCATCGAGGTTTTCTTTGAAAACTCCTTTCAAACACTCCTTTATGCTTTGCAGAATAATTATACATTATTTCCGATCAAAAATATGTCATCCACATATACTTATCAGAAATGCTGTAGTGCTCCCACTCACTTTCTTGTTAATACAGGCTTCACCGCAAGTCTGTATAAAACTATATACTTTGATCAACTTATCAAAGCGTGTATTCCAACTCCGAGAGGCTTGCACCAGTCCATAAATGGATCGCTAGAGCTTGCACACTTTGTTAGCTCCTTTTGGATTGACAAAACCTTTTGGTTGCATCATATACAACTCTTCTTCCAGAAATCCATTCAGGAATGCAGTTTTGACATCCATCTGCCAAATTTCATAATCATAAAATGCGGCAATTGCTAACATGATTCGGACAGACTTAAGCATCGCTATGGGTGAGAAGATCTCATCGTAGTCAATCCCTTGAACTTGTCGAAAACCTTTTGTGACAAGTCGGGCTTTGTAGACAGTAACATTACCGTCAGCGTCAATCTTCTTCTTGAAGATCCATTTATTCTCAATTGCTTGCCGATCATCGGGCAAGTCAACCAAAGTCCACACTTTGTTCTCATACATGGATCCCATCTCAGATTTCATGGCTTCAAGCCATTTTGCGGAATCTGGGCTCACCATCGCTTCTTCATAGTTCGTAGGTTCATCATGATCAAGTAGCATGACTTCCGAACAGGATTGCCGTACCACTCAGTGCGGATCTTACTCTGGTTGATCTCGAGGCTCGGTAGTAACTTGATCGAAGTTTCATGACCATCATCATCAACTTCCTCACTAATTGGTGTAGGTGTCACGAAACCGGTTTACGTGATGAACTACTTTCAATAAGGGAGCAGGTGCGATTACCTCATCAAGTTCTACTTTCCTCCCACTCACTTCTTTCGAGAGAAACTCCTTCTCTAGAAAGGATCCATTCTTAACAACGAATGTCTTGCCTTCGGATCTGTGATAGAAGGTGTACCCAACATTTTCTTGTGGGTATCCTATGAAGACGCACTTCTCGATTTGGGTTTGAGCTTATCAGGTTGAAACTTTTCACATAAGCATTGCAACCTCAAACTTTAAGAAAGCGACAACTTAGGTTTCTTGCCAAACCATAGTTCATACGGTGTCGTCTCAGCGGTTTAGATGGTGCCCTATTTAACGTGAATGTAGCTGTCTCTAATGCATAACCCCAAAAAGATAGTGGTAAATCGGTAAGAGACATCATAGACCGCACTATATCCAATAAAGTACGGTTATGACGTTCGGACACACCATTATCTTTGTGGTGTTCGGTGGCGTGAGTAGTGAAACTATTTCACATTGTTTTAACTGAAGACCAAACTCGTAACTCAAATATTCTTCTCCACGATCAGATCGTAGAAACTTTATTTTTCTTGTTACGATGATTTTCCACTTCACTCTGAAATTCTTTGAACTTTTCAAATGTTTCAGACTTATGTTTCATCAAGTAGATATACCTATATCTGCTCAAATCATCTGTGAAGGTCAGAAAATAATGATACTTGTCGCGAGCCTTAATATTCATCGGACCACATACATCAGTATGTATGATTTCCAACAAATCTGTTTCTCGCTCCATTGTTCCGGAGAACGGAGTCTTAGTCATGTTGCCCATGAGGCATGGTTCATAAGCATCAAGTGATTCATAATCAAGTGATTCCAAAAGTCCATTAGCATGGAGTTTCTTCATGCGCTTTACACCAATATGACCTAAGCGGCAGTTCCACAAACAAGTTGCACTATCATTATTAACTTTGCATCTTTTGGTTTCAATATTATGAATATGTGTATCACTACGATCGAGATCCAACGAACTATTTTCATTGGGTGTATGACCATTGAAGGTTTTATTCATGTAAGCGAACAACAATTATTCTCGACTTTAAATGAATAACCGTATTGCAATAAACATGATCAAATCATATTCATGCTCAGCATAAGCCAAATAACATTTTTTAGGTTTAACACTAATCCCGAAAGTATAGGGAGTGTGTGATGGTGATCATATCAATCTTGGAACTACTTCCAACACTCATCGTCACTTCCCTTCAACTAGTTTACATTTATTCTATAACTCTGTTTGAGTTACTAATCTTAGCAACTGAACAAGTATCAAATACTCGGGGCTACTATAAACACTAGTAAGGCACACATCAATAACCTGTATATCAAATATACCCTTGTTCACTTTGCCATCTTTCTTATCCGCCAAATACTTGGGGCAGTTCCACTTCCGGTGACCAGTCCCTTTGCAAGAGAAGCACTTAGTCTCGGGCTTAGGACCAGACTTGGGCTTCTTCACTTGATAACAACTTGCTTGTCGTTCTTCTTGAAGTTCCCTTCTTCCCTTTGCCGTTTTCTTGAAACTAGTGGTCTTGTCAACCATCAACACTTGATGTTTTCTTGATTTCTACCTTCGTCGATTTCAGCATCACGAAGTGCCAGGAATCGTTTCCGTTATCCTTGCATATTATAGTTCATCACGAAGTTCTACTAACTTGGTGATGGTGACTAGAGAACTCTGTCAATCACTATCTTATCGGAAGATTAACTCCCACTTGATTCAAGCGATTGTAGTACCCGGACAATCGAGCACATGCTCACTAGTTGAGCGATTCTCCTCCATCTTTTAGCTATAGAACTTGTTGGAGACTTCATATCTCTCAACTCGGGTATTTGCTTGAAATATTTAACTTCAATTCTGGAACATCTCATATGGTCCATGACGTTCAAAACGTCTTTGAAGTCCTGATTCTAAGCCGTTAAGTATGGTGCACTAAACTATCAAGTAGTCATCATCTTGAGCTAGCCAAGCGTTCATAACGCCCTCGCATCCGCTCCTGCAATAGGTCTGTCACCTAGCGGTGCATTAAGGACATAATTCTTACATGCAGCAATGAGGATAAACCTCGGATCACGGATCCAATCCGCATCATTGCTACTAACATCTTTCAACACAATTTTCTCTAGGAACATATCAAAATAAACATATGAAAGCAACAACGCGAGCTATTGATCTACAACATAATTTGCAAAATACTACCGGGACTAAGTTCATGATAAATTTAAGTTCAATTAATCATATTACTTAAGAACTCCCACTTAGACAGACATCTCTAGTCATCTAAGTGATCACGTGATCCAAATCAACTAAACCATAACCGATCATCACGTGAGATGGAGTAGTTTTCAATGGTGAACATCACTATGTTGATCATATCTACTATATGATTCACGCTCGACCTTTCGGTCTCCGTGTTTCGAGGCCATATCTGCATATGCTAGGCTCGTCATGTTTAACCTGAGTATTCTGCGTGTGCAAAACTGGCTTGCACCCGTTGTAGATGGACGTAGAGCTTATCACACCCGATCATCACGTGGTGTCTGGGCACGACGAACTTTGTCAACAGTGCATACTCAGGGAGAACACTTCTTGATAATTAGTGAGAGATCATCTTAAAATGCTACCGTCAATCAAAGCAAGATAAGATGCATAAAGGATAAACATCACATGCAATCAATATAAGTGATATGATATGGCCATCATCATCTTGTGCTTGTGATCTCCATCTCCAGAGCACCGTCATGATCACCATCGTCACCGGCGTGACACCTTGATCTCCATCGTAGCATCGTTGTCGTCTCGCCAACTATTGCTTCTACGACTATCGCTACCGCTTAGTGATAAAGTAAAGCAATTACATGGCGTTGCATTTCATACAATAAGCGACAACCATATGGCTCCTGCCGATTGCCGATAACTTCGGTTACAAAACATGATCATCTCATACAATAAAATATAGCATCACGTCTTGACCATATCACATCACAACATGCCCTGCAAAAACAAGTTAGGCGTCCTCTACTTTGTTGTTGCAAGTTTTACGTGGCTGCTACGGGCTTAACAAGAACCGTTCTTACCTACGCATCATAACCACAGCGATAGTTCGTCAAGTTAGTGCTGTTTTAACCTTCGCAAGGACCGGGCGTAGCCACACTCGTTCAACTAAAGTTGGAGAAACCGACACCGCCAGCCCACGTGTGTGCAAAGCACGTCGGTAGAACCAGTCTCGCGTAAGCGTCACGCATAATGTCGGTCCGGGCGCTTCATCCAACAATACCGCCGAACCAAAGTATGACATCTTTGGTAAGCGGTATGACTTGTATCGCCCACAACTCACTTGTGTTCTACTCGTGCATATAACATCAACGCATAAAACCAGGCTCGATGCCTTTGTTGGGGAGCGAGTAATTTTAAAAAATTCCTACGCACACGCAAGATCATGGTGATGCATAGCAGCGAGAGGGAGAGTGATGTCTCGTACCCTCGTGAACCGAAGCGGAAGCGTTGGCGCAGCGTAGAGGAAGTAGTCGTCGTCTTCCCGATCCAACCGATCCAAGCACCGTTACTCCGGCACCTCCGAGTTCTTGGCACACGTTCAGCTCGATGGCGATCCCGGGCTCCAATCCAGCAAAGCGTCGGGAGGAGTTTCTTCACGATGGCGCGTGGTGGCGATCTTGATGTTCTACCGTCGCGGGGCTTCGCCTAAGCACCGCTACAATATGACCGAGGTGGAATATGGTGAAGGGGGCACCGCACACAGCTAAGGAGCGATCATGAAGATCAACTTGTGTGTCCATGGGGTGCCCCTGCCCCGTATATAAAGGAGTGGAGGAGGGGAGGGCGGCCCTCTCTATGGCGCGCCCTAGGGGACTCCTACTCCCCGGGAGTAGGATTCCCCTTCCTAGTAGAACTAGGAGCCCTTCAAGTAGTAGGAGTAGGAGGAAGGAAGGGAAGGGAAAGGAGAAGGAAGGAAGGGCGCCCCCACCCTCCCTAGTCCAATTCGGACCAGCTCATGGGGAGGGTGCGGCCACCCTTTGAGGCCTTTCTCTCCTTTCTCGTATGGCCCATTAAGGCCCAATACGAATTCCCGTAACTCCCCGGTACTCCGAAAATACCCGAATCACTCGGAACCTTTCCGATGTCCGAATATAGTCGTCCAATATATCGATCTTTACGTCTCGACCATTTCGAGACTCCTCGTCATGTCCCCGATCTCATCCGGGACTCCAAACTCCTTCGGTACATCAAAACTCATAAACTCATAATATAACTGTCATCGAAACCTTAAGCGTGCGGACCCTATGGTTCGAGAACAATGTAGACATGACCGAGACATGTCTCCGGTCAATAACCAATAGCGGAACTTGGATGCTCATATTGGTCCTAAATATTCTACGAAGATCTTTATCGGTCAGACCGCATAACAACATATGTTGTTCCCTTTGTCATCGGTATGTTACTTGCCCGAGATTCGATCGTCGGTATCCAATACCTAGTTCAATCTCGTTACCGGCAAGTCTCTTTACTCGTACGTAATGCATCATTCCGTAACTAACTCATTAGCTACATTGCTTGCAAGGCTTATAGTGATGTGCATTACCGAGAGGGCCGAGATACTTCTCGACAATCGGATGACAAAACCTATTCTCGAAATCGCCAACCCAACATGTACCTTTGGAGACACCTGTAGTACTCCTTTATAATCACCCGATTACGTTGTGACGTTTGGTAGCACCAAAGTGTTCCTCCGTTAAGCGGGAGTTGCATAATCTCATAGTTACAGGAACATGTATAAGTCATGAAGAAAGCAATAGCAACATACTAAGCGATCAAGTGCTAGGCTAACGGAATGGGTCAAGTCAATCTCATCATTCTCCTAATGATGTGATCCCGTTAATCAAATGACAACTCATGTCTATGGCTAGGAAACTTAACCATCTTTGATTCACGAGCTAGTCAAGTTGAGGCATACTAGTGACACTATGTTTATCTATGTATTCACACATGTATTATGTTTCCGGTTAATACAATCCTAGCATGAATAATAAACATTTATCATGATATAAGGAAATAAATAATAACTTTATTATTGCCTCTAGGGCATATTTCCTTCAGTGACCGTCATCGCTAGCGTGGTCTGCTGCCTTCTCCGACACCGCCGCATCCGCTGGGCCCAAGCAACCTGCAACCACACGCCCCCTATCGCCATGCCAAAGTCCCAGGTGGTGGTGCAGCTCGCGGCGGTCGAGGTGCACAAATGTCGCGGCAGTGAGATAGAGTGTTGTTGCCTACAAGGTGTGGGGTTGTGTAGGGGGTAAAGTTTCAATTTTAGTCCACTAGACTGCACTTAGCTGATCCCCTAAAACTTTTAGAGGAGTAAAAATTATCCTCCTTGGCCAACCTGACTCATATATATACTCGGCTTCCTGCCCACTGCGTAATAAGTGCCCCCCTCCACCCTTGGCCACACCCACCCAACCCCGCGCTGCATGCACTCCGACGCTGCCCTAGTTGCCTCCGCTGGCGACCACATGCCACCGGCCACCCCCTGTAGCACCCGCCACGTCCGCCCCCACCCCGGTTCGGTCGATTTCTTGTCGTCGGCGACTATAAATCAACGATCTACGACCGCCGCCGGATTCGATGCACCTAGTGTCTATTATTCTTTCAATACACATTGTACATTTTTCTTATACAAATGTATCATTCTTTTATACACATTGAGCACTTCTAAATTACATGGTGTACATTTTTTAAAATATTTGTTTTTGAACATTTTTCGTATACATGTTAAACATTTTTCAAATACATGTTGAATATTTTGAATGGCATGAAACTTTTTCGAAACTACACGAATATTTTTTATATTGTATACACATTTTTTAAAACATCACAAACATAATTTGGAAACATGTTACATTTTCATATGTCACGTACATTTTTCTGAACGGCATGCAACAATTTTTCTGAATTACATGTACAGTTCTTAAGATGTCACAACATATTTTTGAAATGCATGAACTTCCTTTAAATGTCATGTTCATTTTTGAATCATGCTAACTTTTTTTTTGCATTGTACAACTTTTTTTTTAAATGTTAACATTTTTTTTGGATGCTATGAACACTATTTTCTGAATCATGCAATGGATGTTTGTAAAAATTTATAAGATTTTTTTTTCATTTTAGAAACATAAGTAAAAGTAATGAAAGAATAGAAAAAGAAAAACACGTACGGGAGAGCCACCCCCGCGCGCGCGTTGGGCCGCCCCATTTAGGGGGCGCCTAAGGCGAGTGCATCATTTAGCTGACAGCAGATGAGAAATAGCAGCGCCCTCTTCTTGCTACTCTCCGAAG
Organism: Aegilops longissima; assembly: GCA_021605205.1. Classification (NCBI taxonomy): domain Eukaryota; kingdom Viridiplantae; phylum Streptophyta; class Magnoliopsida; order Poales; family Poaceae; genus Aegilops; species Aegilops longissima. The sequence continues at coordinate 24,562 of JAHIAM010002816.1, forward strand.
AGGCCTTCTCCACTTCTTGTTCAACTCCTTGTTCCATGGTGTGGTTCCTTCTTGATGCTTTCCCAGCGCCCAGCGTTGTTATCACAGTACCTAGGCAGACATAGAGTTCCGGCTTAAAATAGTAATCATGTGTCATTCAAATGCATAGGAAGTTCACAGAGGAGTGAAGTCACCTCGGTTTGAATGACGTGTGCATGTGCTCAAGTCATGAGCCCATGTTGATGTCTGTGGGATGCTCCACGTCATCAATATTTTTATTATATAACCGTAAATTAACCTGCACTCACTCCATCTCTGAAAAAGGACGCACCTTCAGTTTCTTAAAGGCATCTGCCTTTGGGTTATTGACATATGGGCTAGCCATCTGTTGGTACATATCATGGACACAAAGACGAGATCGTAAAGCACCAAGCATAGTCCCTGAAAAAAAACTCATAACTTTTGGCTGAAGTCAAACAGTGCAAAGTTTGACAAAATTTATAGAAAAACCTATCAAGAAACACGATACAAAACTAATATCATTAGGTATACAATAAAATAATTTTATATTATATCTATGTAGTTGTTGAAGATTTTCTTACAAACTTGATCAAACTATGCACGGCTTTATTTCAGAGGAGGGAGTAGAAAATAACACAACAACTTTCCTATGTATTCGTATGCCTAACATACCTAACATCGTAAGCACAACTGGACCGAAAGACAGTCTTGACAAGAAGATTGGCTTGGTGTGAGACAAGAATCGTATTCTCCCTGAGCCACCCTCAGATGACAAGAATCGTACTTTCATGCCAACCACACGTCGAAAGCGGAGCAGCTGACAGGGCCTGCCACTAACCGGTGTTCTCTTGGAATAAAGGTTGCGTTGCGTTGCCTCGGACGTTGGCATATCGCCACTCTCAAGGCAGAATGGCCCCATGCAGCATCTCAATCTCCACGTGATAGTTCCGCGACGACGACGAGCTCAGCTTCATCCGCGGCATGGGAAACACAGGGCCGCCGAGGATGGCGTCGTGGTGCAGGCACTGCGGCGCGAGCATCGTGGCGCCGCCGGCGGGGCCGAGCTCCGGCGTCCGGTGCGCGCTCTGCCGCCGCGTGACGCGCGTCGAGCGGCACCGCAGCGTGGGCGGAGCGTCGAGCGCGCTCGCGCCCCCGTCGCCGCCACGGACGGCGCGCTCCGCCAGGCTCGAGCTGCCGGCCGGCTACCCGGCGTCCCGCGGCAAGAAGCGCGCCGTCCTCGTCGGCGTCAGCTACACGGGCACCTCCTACGAGCTCAAGGGCACGGTCAAGGACGTCGAGCTGATGAGGAACCTCCTCCGCGACAAGTTTGGCTTCCCCGGCGACTCCATCCTCGTCCTCACCGGTAGCAATTAGCCCAAGAATCCATTCACGAAAGAAATTATCGACCGAGAAGCGATCAAGAACTGTATCTGATCATCTGATATATGATCGATGTGTTTGTGCTTGTGGCAGAGGAGAGTGACGACCCGTGCAGAGTGCCGACGAGGAAGAACCTGCTCATGGCGATGCGGTGGCTCGTGGAGGGGTGCGCTGCCGGCGACTCGCTGGTGTTCCACTTCTCCGGGCACGGCGTGCAGAAGCTGGACACGGCCGGCGACGAGGTGGACGGATACAACGAGGCGCTGTGCCCGCTGGACTTCGAGGACAAGGGCAAGATCCTGGACGACGAGATCAACGAGACCATCGTCCGGCCGCTGGGCCCCGGCGTGAAGCTCCACGCCATCATCGACACCTGCCACAGCGGCACCATCCTCGACCTCCGCTACCTCTGCCGCCTCTCCAGGTACGTACGTGCCTGCTACGTGCAACCGCGACGTTTCTTTCAGACCGTGCTGTGAGTGATCTGCTGATCCTGACGACAAGTGAATCTTTGCTGTGATCCATCCAAGGACCGGGTACTGGCAGTGGGAGAACCACGTCCGTCCGGGGAAGCCGAAAGGCACAAACGGAGGCCTCGCCATCTCCATCAGTGGCTGCAACGACGACCAGAAGTCGACGGAATCCAGTGTCAGGGTTCTCCGATACCGCTGCCATCGGCGCCATGACGGACAGCTTCATCAGGGCCGTGGAGTCCGAGCCGGGGACGACGTACGGGCGGCTGCTGAGCGCGATGAGGGCGACGATCCGCGACAGCCAGGGGACCGGCCGCCGCCTCCCCGGGAGGATCGGCTCCTTCGTCCGCAAGATGATCACTTCCAGCGCCGTTCAGGAGCCTCAGCTCTGCTCTTCCGAGATGTTCGACATCTACCGGAAGCCCTTTCTCCTGTGACTGGCTTCCCGTCGGAGTTATTCGGAGTCCTTTTATTTGCTTGCCTTACCAATGATGATGCTGTCGTCCTGCCCTGCACTGCACTTGTGAGCAAGCTGAACGGGACATTTCAGTTGTACCGCAGTAGAATCAATATCAATGGTTAAAATCACGGGAGGAACAAAATAACGGCAGCATTTTTTGCAGCGAAATTTTAGCCTAAACTGGCACAATATCCGGCGATCACCTGCGATTTTCACCAGCGTGGAAATCGCAGGGCTAACGATGGCCAAACCACGCGATTTAGAATCATGATCAAAATTGACGTCCAAACCGAAACCATATGCTTCCAGAAACAACATTTCAGTTGCTCAACCCGTCGAATCACATGTTTCCAGAAACATTTCAGTTGCTGAAACCATTGAACAGTTCAGGTGTGACTTTCATGTGGACTACTCGGCATTGAGGCGAGCTGCCTTTGCCTCCTGTAATGTGCCTAGCTACTTAGGATTATCTGTGAGGCTGACAAGGGATTTCACGATCCCAGGGCTGATCTTGTCAGCAAGGGCGCCCTTCTCGGAGATCAGAAATGACTTCTCCTTCACAAAGCTCTGCAGCTTCTTGGTGTCGAAGTCTAGGCGTTCTTGATCTGCAACATTGTGAAGAAATGCGATAAGGAATTGCATAATCATTCTAACCCTGAGCTTCTGTAACAGTCACTTAAAAAATTGCGCAAAGAAAATGCATAACTATGACACAATTACGGAATCAGATCACTACTTTCTACTTTTCACCAGGTAAGGAATTCATGCGGTGAACAGGAGCAATTCAACAGACTTTTGAATAAACTTGAAATAAACCCTCCTTGATTTTGAGGCTTTGCGTGCATCAAACCTACTTGACAGGTCCGAAATGCACGAATTCATAGATCCAGATAAAAAGGTACCTTCTTCCAGAATAGTATGTGTTGCATGAAATGGAACACGGGCAAAAATATCTGATCCTGGAAACATTAGCCAGGTATGTTCCTTGGGGTCGTGGTTTCCACAAGTCGAGCATATCTCCTCTACCAGCTGCTTGCCTGAGGTTCCTTCCATTTCTTTCATTACAATGTCAAAGGGAGATGGAACACTACTTTTGGTTGTCCTGGCTCTTTTCCGGAGGGCTGTCAACGCCTCCCTGTTAGCATTCCTCATCTTGTCATTTTGCACAAGCTGATGGTCACACAAGAGCAAACCATAAGATATCAGCATTCATATATATGACAAAAATAATAGAATAAATTAGCAACCCATACGTACCTCATGCCTAGCTAGAAGAAGTTGCTCTGCATCAGTTTCAATGTCAACCAGAGCCTCTTGAAGCTCCTTCATGTTAGAGTCCATGACAAAACTGCGAAACAATGCCAATTCATTTTCCAAATATAAGTAAATCACTTCAGAATACAATCATCTGCATACCATACATTCATAAGCAACCCACAGAATTTAAAGGTTCCGATTTCTAGCATGTTGCGACATAGAAGCTATAAAGTGCTGAAAACACATGAACAAATTGTGTTGTGCAAAAGTATGAGATCTTGTCTCTAATAAAACATATCTTAAAATACCCCAAGCTGAATCTCCTATTTCAAATAATAACTAGAAAACATATAATAGATATGATAGTTAGTGTTAACTGTTAACAACGGAGCAAAAGTAGCTAAAATTAACATATGGCAATCACAATGGAATAGATCAATAAGCGTTAGGACATGAGAGAACCTCAACCTACTTCAGGCACACGTGTTTGGTACAATAGTATAATGGTAATGTAATATGACTATATATGTGGTTGTGTTCTCTGATGTCCTTGTCATTTAATAGCCTAATTGGATATCGCCGTAAAACCCTTTTGCCTCTACAAAATACTAGTGCAATGGCATGATCTGAAATTGTGCAATTAGGGAAATATAAAAAGTACCGCTGCAAGCATGACATACAAAACAAAACAAGTTTTCGAACATACAAGAGCCAACTAACCCATCAGCTGTGCACAAGGCACCAGCAAATCTTATTTAAAGACTCAATGTTTCAACAAGCAAACTAGCTGAGTATCCAGGTCTACTGAATACATTTTCTTGCTACTTTTCTAATAATCTAAACATCAATCATTTAGCTAGAAAACACCTCAACTGATATCCTTATAATGCAAAACCATCACACTGTCCTCTACTGAAGATCCAGACCAACCTATTGAAGTATTTTCAGTTAGCAGATCGCAGCTTCATGGTCTATAAACTAGTGGATTTGTAAATCTATTGAACGATTGAAGCACAGCAGTTCTGGAAAGAAATTAGTAACTGCTATGACCTCTAGCGTTCAGGTTTCAGAGAATAATCATGAAGCCAACCCTAGCAACTGGATCTGGATGGAAATTGGGAAACATCAGCGCTACTGCGCAGTGGTGGAGCCAAGATTGAAGCAAACCCCAGGCCAACTTTTTCTTAGCAACATGAACAAACTTTGGCACTTATAACTATCCAAGAAATACATCATAACATTTCACAATATATACCCCATACGAAAACATACAAAATAAAGCTTAATTGCTCAATAAACCAGCAATTTTAACTCAATGCTTAACGACGTAGCAAAATAGATAAAAATGTCAAAATACAAATAATAGTACGTGGATACAAAAAAAAGTACCAAATCAATTGTTTGCTTTATCTGTGCTTCCCATAACTACACAAAACCGGTGAAAAAGATCTCTCATCTTCAGTTTTAATTTCAGTTCAATTTTCTTTCTGCATACACTGATACACATAGACACACAACTAGTTCCAGTGTGGTTACTGGTTGTAGCAGTTCTCCACATATTTAATCATACACATGCTAAACAAACTAAAACTGCGTGAGAAAATTACCCAGCAACCTGGCCGGCTGGCACTGGCCCTGGCAAGCAAGTAGTAGCAGGCAGAGGCGGGGGCTGGGGCAGGGGCTGTCCTGGCCCCCTGGGCGGGGGGGAGCCCGGAGAAGGTAGGGCCGGCGCGGCGGCACCCGGCTGGAGCAGCACGGCGGCTGGCGCGAGGCAGAAACGGCGGCGGGCAGGGGAGGCCGGGAGGGGCGGAGGGGGCGGACGGCGGACGTCCACAGCTAGGCAGCTAGGTCGCAGAGGGCGGCGCAACTAGACTGCTGCAAGCCTGCGAGACGGTGCGTCCGTGCGTGGCTAGGTCGACAGGTTGACTGGGCCCTTTGTGCCTGGGGCCTAGGCCGTGTTGGGCTGTTGCATCCGGGCCCAGTACAAAACCTATAGGTAGGTAGAAGAAAAACATTCCACACCCTGGGCCTGGGCCTGAGGGCCTGGGGTACAGCTCAATCTGCGAAATCACTAATTAAGAAGTATACTAATTTGTCTCAAAAAAAAGTATACTAATCTAAAAAAAGTAATTAAGGAGTACTTTTTTTTCAAAGACCACTCTCACCTCCTCACAAATTACGCCCTGCATGAGCGCCACTTGTCGTAACCTGGGAGTTGTCTTTTTTTTACATCCGTTTATTCAAAATGTTTTATCTCTTAAACCGTGCATCCAAATCTTGAACCGTTTTCACCATTGAATTCCTCGCGCCGAGATCTTCAAAACAAGATCCCATGTTGATAGGTTTTGACGAATTTTTTTCATGAAAAAACCGGTCAAAAAAACAGACGAAAAAACCGAACCGGGAGCACACATTTTTCTCTCTTTCAGCTATGCCTAGGCAGTCGGTGAAATCAGTAAAGCTACAACAATATTGCATATGAATCAATTATGCTCAATTACTCAAATAATAGGTTATTTCATAACAATTCTGAAATTTATATTAGTTTAGTTTGATGCACAATACCTTTTATGAAAGCTATAGAACTAATTTATATCATTTCATAGATGTTACTGTCATATGAATCTATTAACCAGAATATGAGACAAATAGTAAATGATTAATAAGAAGTAATTTGAAAGCATCTACTCCCTGTACTGTTTCTGAAAGCAATACACTGAAATCATCAATTGGAGACTAGCAGAATTCATAGCCGGAGTACTATTTAATTGGGGACTAGCAGAATGCGTGGCCAGACCACCTTCTATGAGGAAAAATTACAGTGTAGCACCTTGCGACAATCCACACCGCTATCAATGGTTGGGACGACGTATAGAGAAGTAGTGGAGAGAAGAGAGAGGGACGACCACCTCTGTACGACTTGATGATGCTACATGAGGCGTCCTCTACCCAACCCCTTTGACCGTGAGGATGTCAGGGCAGCCACGAGGATGTGGGCATCGAGGTTGGGGCGGTCGTGAGGATGTGGGCGATGGCGGAGGCTGAGGCGGTCCATGGGAAGGTGGGTGGCGGGATGAGCCAGAGGCCAAGGCCGGCGTGGTAAGCGGGGAGATGAAGGTGGGTGGCGGGGACGAGACGAATGTGGCAGCCGCCAGCACTATCTGGTTCAAGGAGTCGGGGCTAGACCTAACCACCCGATGGATGCTAGCAAAAATTGCGTCCAGGCTGGGACGTTATTTGCATCATCGTCCATGTTGGGACGCTGTTGTCCATCATGTCCTTACTAGTTTTGAATTTTTGGTAGCCCTTTATTACTTTCCTAACTATTGAATTATTAGTTACTATTAAAAAAATCTGGGGCTCATTGGCTCCCCACCTATCCGCATTCATGCCCGCGGTTGCCCCCCCCCAACACCCCCAATCATACACATCCCATTTTTTGAGACACTTTCGTTACCACCGCTACTCGTAGTCGATCTCCTTGTTGTCGCCGTTGCCATGGTCGGAAGCATAAAATGATGCTCGGCGAAGCATCACGCCGAGGTTCCTCACCGCGGACGTTCGACACATGGCTTGCATTGCAGCAGACCAACTTTCAAGTTCTCTAAAAGCGGCGTAGGAGGAGGAGGGCGACCCCAAGGTGATATTGGCGGTCTAGGAGGAGGAGGAGGAGTTGATCTCGAGTTGACGGCGTGGCGGCGGAGGCGAGGTGGCTGATGTCGCAACGAAGGACCCCTTCTCCGACGGAAGGATGTTATTTGCACTACGTGGTGAGGCACAATTGAGGCGGGCACGCAGATGCCTTAGCTGTGGCGGTGCTCCTCACATATCTGGACCTTGCCGCCGAGAACCAGGCGGTTTCTGGCGTTCGTGTAGAGTGCCCATACAATCGAGCATGAGCGTTGGATCTACATCGAGGACATGCGGCGAGCTGTAGTCTTCGGATGACACAACCGACAAGGAGGACGATGAGGCCGCCGCTCATCTGTGGCCTCTGGGTATCTTTGGGATGCCATGGATGAAGGAAATATGCCCTAGAGGCAATAATAAAGTTATTATTTATTTCCTCATATCATGATAAATGTTTATTATTCATGCTAGAAATTGTATTACCGAAAACATAATACATGTGTGAATACATAGACAAACATAATGTCACTAGTGTGCCTCTACTTGACTAGCTCATTAATCAAAGATGGTTATGTTTCCTAACCATAGACATGTGTTGTCATTTGATTAACGGGATCACATCATTAGGAGAATGATGTGATTGACATGACCCATTCCGTTAGCCCAGCACTTGATCATTTAGTATACTGCTATTGCTTTCTTCATGACTTATACAAAGTTCCTACAACTATGAGATTATGCAACTCCGTTTACGAAGGAACACTTTGTGTGCTACCAAAGCGTCTAGCGTAATCTGGGTGATTATAAAGGAGCTCTACAGGTGTCTCCAAAGGTACATGTTGAGTTGGCGTATTTGAGATTAGGTTTTGTCACTCCGATTGTCGGAGAGGTATCTCTGGCCCTCTCGATAATGCACATCACTATAAGCCTTGCAAGCAATGTAGCTAATAAGTTAGTTACGGAATGATGCATTACGTACGAGTAAAAGACTTGCGTAGCGAGATTGAACAAGGTATTGGATACCGACGATCGAATCTCGGGCAAGTAACATACCGATGACAAAGGGAACAACGTATGTTGTTATGCGGTTTGACGGTAAAGATCTTCGTAGAATATGTAGGAGCCAATATGAGCATCCAGGTTCCGCTATTAGTTATTGACGGAAACAGTTCTAGGTCATGTCTACATAGTTCTCGAACCCGTAGGGTCCATGCACGCAACGTTACGATGGCGGTTTTATTATGAGTTTACAAGTTTTGATATAGCGAAGGTTGTTGAAGTCCGGATATGATCACGGACATGACGCGAGTCTCGAAATGGTCGAGACATAAAGATTGATATATTGGACGACTATATTCGGACACGGAAATGTTCGGGTGATTTCGGAGAAAACGGGTCTGGGAGGGTTCTGGAACCCCGTGGAAGTATTGGGCCTTAGTGGGCTGAGGGAGAGAGGGCAGCAGCCCAGGAGGTGGAGCCCCATGGGAGTCGAATTGGACTAGGAAGAGGCGCGACCCTCTTTCCTCTCCTCTCCTCTCCTCTCTTTCCTTCCCCTCTCTCTTCCTAGTTGGACTAGGAAAGGGAGTCCTACTCCCACTAGGAGGATTACTCCTCCTCCTTGGCGCGCCCCCTAGGGCGGCCGGCCTCCCCTTGCTCCTTTATATCACAGGGCGGGGGCACCCTAGAACACACAAGTTGATCTTCGTGATCGTTCCTCGGCCGTGTCGGTGCCCCCTCCACCATAGTCCACCTCGGTAATATTGTGGCGGTGCTTAGGCGAAGCCTGCGGCGGTAGAACATCAAGATCGTCCACGCCGTCGTCTTGTGGAACTCATCCCGACACTTTGCTGGATCGGAGTCCGGGATCGTCATCGAGCTGAACATGTGCTGAACTCGGAGGTGCCGTGACGTTCGGTACTCGGATCGGTCGGATCATGAAGGCGTCGACTACATCAACGCGTTGTCATGCGCGCTTCGCTATCGGTCTCACAGTGCGGACGCGCTCTCCCTCTCGTTGCTATGCATCACCATGATCTTGCACGTATGCGTAGGAATTTTTTAGCATTACTCGTTACCCAATGATGGCATCCGAGCCAGGTTTTATCGTAGATTTTATATGCACGAGTAGAACACAAGTGAGTTGTGGGCGATACAAGTCATCTGCTTACCGACATGTCATACTTTGGTTGGCGGTATTGTTGGATGAAGCGGCCCGAACCGACATTACTGCCGTCGCTTACGCGAGACGGTTCTCCGGCGTGCTTTGCACATAGGTGGCTAGCGGGTGCGGTTTCTCCAACTTTAGTTGAACCGAGTGTAGCTCGCCCGGTCCTTGCGAAGGTTAAAACAATACCAACTTGACAAACTATCGTTGTGGTTTTGATGCGTAGGTAAAACGGTTCTTGCTAAGCCCGTAGCAGCCACGTAAAACTTGCAACAACAAAGTAGAGGGCGTCTAACTTGTTTTTGCAGGGCATGTTGTGATGTGATATGGTCAAAGCGTGATCCTATATTTTATTGTATGAGATGATCATGTTTTTAACGAAGTTATCGGCAATGGCAGGAGCCATATGGTTGACGCTTTATTGTATGAAATGCAAACACCCTGTAATGCTTTACTTTATCACTAAGCGGTAGCGATAGTCGTAGAAGCATAAGATTGGCGAGGCGACAACGATGCTACGATGGAGATCAAGGTGTCGCACGGTGGCGATGGTGATCATGGCGGTGCTTGAGATGGAGATCACAAGAACAAGATGATGATGGCCATATCATATCACTTATATTGATTGCATGTGATGTTTATACTTTATGCATCTTATCCTGCTTTGATTGACGGTAGCATTTTAAGATGATCTCTCACTAATTATCAAGAAGTGTTCTCCCTGAGTATGCACCGTTGCGAAAGTTCTTCGTCTTTGAGACACCACGTGATGATCGGGTGTGATAGGCTCTACGTTCAAATGCAGCGGGTGCAAAACAGTTGCACTGCGCGAATACTCGAGTTAAACTTGTGAGCCTAGCATATCTGAGATATGGCCTCGGAACACGAAGAGCGAAGGTCGGCGTGAATCATATAGTAGATATGATCAACATAGTGATGTTCACCATTGAAACTACTCCATCTCACGTGATGATCGGACATGGTTTAGTTGATTTGGATCACGTGATCACTTAGATGACTAGAGATGTCTGTCTAAGTGGGAGTTCTTAAGTAATATGATTAAATTGAACTTAAATTTATCATGAACTTAGTACTGATAGTATTTTGATTGTCTATGTTTGTTGTAGATAGATGGCTCGTGCTGTTGTTCCGTTGAATTTTAATGCGTTCCTTGAAAAAGCTAAGTTGAAAGATGATGGTAGCAATTACACGGACTGGGTCCATAACCTGAGGATTATCCTCATTGCTGCACGGAAGAATTACGTCTGGAAGCACCGCTGGGTGCCGAGACCTGCTGCCGATGCTGGCAGCGGCGCTAGAATGTGCAGCGAGCAAAGCGATGACTACTCGATAGTTCAGCGTGCCATGCTTTACGATTTGGAACCGGGCCTTCAACGACGTTTTGAACGTCATGGAGCATATGAGATGTTCCAGGAGTTGAAGTTAATATTTCAAGCAAATGCCCAGATTGGGAGATATGAAGTCTCCAATAAGTTCTATAGCTGTATGATGGAGGAGAATAGTTACGTCGGTGAACATATACTCAAAATGTGCAGGTATAATAATCACTTGATTCAGCTGGGAGTTAATCTTCACGATGATAGTGTCATTGATGAAATTCTTCAATCACGCCACCAAGCTACAAGAGCTTCGTGATGAACTATAATATGCAAGGGATGGACAAGACTATTCCGAGCTCTTCGCAATGCTAAAAAGCTGCGGAGGTAGAAATCAGAAGGAGCATCAAGTGTTGATTGTTAACAAGACCACCAGTTTCAAGAAAAGGGCAAAGGGAAGAAGAAGGGAACTTCAAAAGAACAACAAGCAAGTTGCTGCTCAAGAGAAAAACCCAAGTCTAGACCTAAGCACGAGGCCGAGTGCTTCTCTTGCAAGCGATGGACTTTGGAAGCGGAACTGCCCCAAGTATTTGGCGGATAAGAAGGATGGCAAAGTGAACAAAGGTATATGTGATATACATGTTATTGATGTGTACCTTACTAATGCTCGCAGATGCACTGGTATTTGATCTTGGTTACATTGCTAATATTTGCAACTCAAGCAGGGACTACGGATTAGCGAAGATTGGCTAAGGGCGAGGTGACGATCTTGGCGTGTGGAAATGGTTCCAAAGTCGATGTGATCGCGATCGGCACGCTACCTCTACATCTACCATCGGGATTAGTTTTAGACCTAAATAATTGTTATTTTGTGCCGGCGTTGAGCATGAACATTATATCTGGATCTTGTTTGATGCGAGGCGGTTATTCATTAAATCGAGAGAATAATGGTTGTTCTATATATATGAGTAATATCTTTTATGGTCATGCACCCTTGAAGAGTGGTCTGTTTTTATTGAATCTCGATAGTAGTGATACACATATTCATAATGTTGAAGCCAAAAGATGCAGAGTTGATAGTGATAGTGCAACTTATTTGTGGCACTGCCGTTTAGGTCATATCGGTATAAAACGCATGAAGAAACTCCATACTGATGGACTTTTGGAATAACTTGATTACGAATCACTTGGTACTTGCGAACCGTGCCTCATGGGCAAGATGACTAAAACGCCGTTCTCCGGAACTATGGAGAGAGCAACAGATTTATTGAAAATCATACATACAGATGTATGTGGTCCGATGAATATTGAGGCTCGTGGCGGATATCGTTATTTTCTCACCTTCACTGATGATTTAAGCAGATATGGGTATATCTACTTGATGAAACACAAGTCTGAAACATTTGAAAAGTTCAAAGAATTTTAGAGTGAAGTGGAGAATCATCGTAACAAGAAAATAAAATTTCTACGATCTGATCGTGGAGGAGAATATTTGAGTTACGAGTTTGGTTTACATTTGAAACAATGCGGAATAGTTTAGCAACTCCGCCACCGAACACCACAACGAAATGGTGTGTCGAGCGTCGTGTCGTACTTTACTAGATATGGTGCGATCTATGATGTCTCTACTGATTTACCGCTATCGTTTTGGGGTTATGCTTTAGAGATGGCGCATTCACGTTAAATAGGGCACCATCAAAATCCGTTGAGATGGCGCCTTATGAACTATGGTTTGGCAAGAAACCAAAGTTGTCGTTTCTTAAAGTTTGGGGCTGCGATGCTTATGTGAAGAAACTTCAACCAGATAAGCTCGAACCCAAATCGAATGTGTCTTCATAGGATACCCAAAAGAGACTATTGGGTACACCTTCTATCACAGATCTGAGGCAAGATTTTCGTTGCTAAATTCGGATCCTTTCTAGAGAAGGAGTTTCTCTCGAAAGAAGTGAGTGGGAGGAAAGTAGAACTTGATGAGGTAATGTACCTGCTCCCTTATTGGAAAGTAGTTCATCACAAGGACGGTTCTGTGACAACTACACCAATGAGGAAGTTAATGATCTTGATCATGAAACTTCAGATCAAGTTACTACCGAATCCGTGGGTCTACGAGTAAGATCCGCACAGAGTGGTACGGTAATCCTATTCGAAGTCATGTTACTTGACCATGGCGAACCCGCGAACTATGAGGAAGCGATGATGAGCCAGATTCGCAAGATGGCTTGAAGCCATGAAATCTGAGATGGGATCCATGTATGAAAACAAAGTATGGACTTTGGTTGACTTGCCCGATGATCGGCAAGCCATAGAAAATAAATGGATCTTCAAGAAGAAGACCGACGTGATGGTAATGTAGCATCTACAAAGCTCGACTTGTTGCAAAAGATTTTCGACAAGTTCAAGGGGTTGACTACGATGAGACTTTCTCACCCGTAGCGATGCTTAAGTCTGTCCGAATCATGTTAGCAATTGCCGTATTTTATGATTATGAAATTTGGCAAATGGATGTCAAAACTGCATTCTGAATGGATTTACGGAAGAAGAGTTGTATATGATGCAACCGGAAGGTTTTGTCGATCCAAAAGGTGCTAAAAAAGTGTGCAAGCTCCAGCGATCCATTTATGGACTGGTGCAAGCCTCTCGGAGTTGGAATAAACGCTTTGATAGTGTGATCAAAGCATATGGTTTTATACAGACTTTTGGAGAAGTCTGTATTTACAAGAAAGTGAGTGGGAGCTCTGTAGCATTTCTGATATTATATGTAGATGACATATTGCTAATTGGAAATGATATAGAATTTATGGATGGCATAAAAGGATACTTGAATAAAAGTTTTTCAATGAAAGACCTCGATGAAGCTGCTTACATATTGGGCATCAAGATCTACAGAGATAGATCAAGACGCTTAATTGGACTTTCACAAAGCACATACCTTGATAAAGTTTTGAAAAAGTTCAAAATGGATCAGGCAAAGAAAGGGTTCTTGCCTGTATTACAACGTGTGAAGTTGAGTCAGACTCAATGCCCGACCACGGCAGAAGATAGAGAGAAAATGAAAGATGTTCCTATGCTTCAGCCATAGGCTCTATCATGTATGCAATGCTGTGTACCGGACTGGCGTATGCTTAGCAATAAGCTTGGCGGGAAGGTACCAAAGTAATCGAGAGTGGATCTTTGGACAACGGTCAAGAACATCCTGAAATACGAAAAGGACTAAGGATATTTTTCTCGTTTATGGAGGTGACAAAGAGCTAGTCGTAAATGGTTACGTCGATGCAAGCTTTGACACGATCCGGAAGATTCTAAATCGCAAACCGGATCGTGTTTTATTGAGCGGGTGGAGCTGTAAGTTGGTGCAGTTCTAAACAAAGCGTCGTGGCGGGATGTACATGTGAAGCGGAATACATAGCTGCTTGAAGCAGCAAATGAAGGAGTGCGGATGAAGGAGTTCATTTCGATCTAGGTGTTATACCTAGTGCTTGGGACCAATGAAGATCTTCGTGACAATATTGGTGCAATTGCCTTGGCAAAGGAATCCAGATTTCACAAGAGGACCAAGCACATCAAGAGACGCTTCAATTCCATACTGGGACCAAGTCCGGTGGGAGACATAGAGATTTGCAAGATACATACGGATCTGAATGTTGCAGACCCGTTGACTAAGCCTCTTCCACGAGCAAAACATGATCAGCACCAAGACTCCATGGGTGTTAGAAACATTACCGTGTAATCTAAATTATTGACTCTAGTGCAATACCTAGTTCAATCTCGTTACGGCAAGTCTCTTTACTCGTCGTAATGCATCATTCCGTAACTAACTCATTAGCTACATTGCTTGCAAGGCTTATAGTGATGTGCATTACGAGAGGGCCGAAGATACTTCTCGACAATCGATGACAAAACCTATTCTCGAAATCGCCAACCCAACATGTACCTTTGGAGACACCGTAGTACTCCTTTATAATCACGATTCACGTTGTGACGTTTGGTAGCACCAAAGTGTTCCTCCGTTAAGCGGGGTTGCATAATCTCATGAATTACGAGAACATGTATAAGTCATGAAAGCAATAGCAACATACTAAGCGATCAAGTGCTAGGCTAACGGAATGGGTCAAGTCAATCTCATCATTCTCCTAATGATGTGATCCCGTTAATCAAATGACAACTCATGTCTATGGCTAGGAAACTTAACCATCTTTGATTCAGCAGCTAGTCAAGTTGAGGCATACTAGTGACACTATGTTTATCTATGTATTCACACATGTATTATGTTTCGGTTAATACAATCCTAGCATGAATAATAAACATTTATCATGATATAAGGAAATAAATAATAACTTTATTATTGCCTCTAGGGCATATTTCCTTGATGACCGTCTCATCGCTAGCGTGGTCTGCTGCCTTCTCAACACCGCCGCATCCATTTGGGCCCAAGCAACCTGCAACCCTATCGCCATGCCAAAGTCCCGGTGGTGGTGCAGCTCATGGCGATCGAGGTGCAAATGTCGCGGCAGTGAGATAGAGTGTTGTTGCCTACAAGGTGTGGTTGTGTAGGGGTAAAGTTTCAATTTTAGTCCACTAGACTGCATAGCTGATCCCTAAAACTTTTAGAGGTAAAAATTATCCTCCTTGGCCAACCTGACTCATATATACTCGGCTTCTGCCCACTGTAATAAGTGCCCCCTCCACCCTTGGCCACACCACCCAGCTTGCATGCACTCATGCCCTAGTTGCCTCATGACCACATGCCACCGCCACCCCATAGCACCTACGTCGCCCCACGGTTGGTCGATTTCTTGTGTCGCGACTATAAATCAACGATCTCGACCCCGGATTCGATGCACCTAGTGTCTATTATTCTTTCAATACACATTGTACATTTTCTTATACAAATGTATCATTCTTTTATACACATTGAGCACTTCTAAATTACATGGTGTACATTTTTAAAATATTTGTTTTGAACATTTTTCGTATACATGTTAAACATTTTCAAATACATGTTGAATATTTTGAATGGCATGAAACTTTTTCGAAACTACACGAATATTTTTTATATTGTATACACATTTTTTAAAACATCACAAACATAATTTGGAAACATGTTACATTTTTCATATGTCACGCATGCATTTTCTGAGCGGCATGCAACAATTTTTCTGAATTACATGTACAGTTCTTAAGATGTCACAACATATTTTTGAAATGCATGAACTTCCTTTAAATGTCATGTTCATTTTGAATCATGCTAACTTTTTTTTTGCATTGTACAACTTTTTTTTAAATGTTAACATTTTTTTGGATGCTATGAACACTATTTTCTGAATCATGCAATGGATGTTTGTAAAATTTATAAGATTTTTTTCATTTTAGAAACATAAGTAAAAGTAATGAAAGAATAGAAAAAGAAAAACACGTACGGGAAGCCACCCCCGCGCGCGTTGGGCCGCCCATTTAGGGGCGCCTAAGGCGAGTGCATCATTTAGCTGACAGCAGATGAGAAATAGCAGCGCCCTCTTCTTGCTACTCTCCGAAGAGGCCTTCTCACTTCTTGTTCAACTCCTTGTTCCATGGTGTGGTTCCTTCTTGATGCTTTCCCAGCGCCCAGCGTTGTTATCACAGTACCCTAGGCAGACATAGAGTTCCGGCTTAAAATAGTAATCATGTGTCATTCAAATGCATAGGAAGTTCACAGAGGTGAAGTCACCTCGGTTTGAATGACGTGTGCATGTGCTCAAGTCATGAGCCCATGTTGATGTCTGTGGGATGCTCCACGTCATCAATATTTTATTATATAACCGTAAATTAACCTGCACTCACTCCATCTCTGAAAAAGGACGCACCTTCATTTAAAGCGTCTGCGCTTTGGGTTATTGACATATGGGCTGTAAAATGTTGGGCCCATATCATGGACACAAGAGCGGATATTAAAGAAACTAAGGCATAGTCCCTGAAAAAAACTCATAACTTTTGGCTGTCAAACAAGTCAAAGTTTGACAAAATTTATAGAGAAAACCTATCAAGAAACACGATACAAAACTAATATCATTAGGTATACAATAAAATAATTTTTATATTATATCTATGTAGTTGTTGAAGATTTTCTTACAAACTTGATCAAACTATGCGGCTTTATTTCAGAGGAGGAGAAAAATAACACAACAACTTTCCTATGTATTCATGCCTAACATACCTAACATCGTAAGCACAACTGGACCGAAAGACAGTCTTGACAAGAAGATTGGCTTGGTGTGAGACAAGAATCGTATTCTCCTGAGCCACCCTCAGATGACAAGAATCGTACTTTCATGCCAACCACGTCGAAAGCGGAGCAGCTGACAGGGCCTGCCACTAACCGGTGTTCTCTTGGAATAAAGGTTGCGTTGCGTTGCCTCGGACGTTGGCATATCGCCACTCTCAAGGCAGAATGGCCCCATGCAGCATCTCAATCTCCACGTGATAGTTCCGCGACGACGACGAGCTCAGCTTCATCCGCGGCATGGGAAACACAGGGCCGCCGAGGATGGCGTCGTGGTGCAGGCACTGCGGCGCGAGCATCGTGGCGCCGCCGGCGGGCCGAGCTCCGGCGTCCGGTGCGCGCTCTGCCGCCGCGTGACGCGCGTCGAGCGGCACCGCAGCGTGGGCGGAGCGTCGAGCGCGCTCGCGCCCCCGCCGCGGACGGCGCGCTCCGCCAGGCTCGAGCTGCCGGCCGGCTACCCGGCGTCCCGCGGCAAGAAGCGCGCCGTCCTCGTCGGCGTCAGCTACACGGGCACCTCCTACGAGCTCAAGGGCACGGTCAAGACGTCGAGCTGATGAGGAACCTCCTCCGCGACAAGTTTGGCTTCCCGGCGACTCCATCCTCGTCCTCACCGGTAGCAATTAGCCCAAGAATCCATTCACGAAATTATCGACCGAGAAGCGATCAAGAACTGTATCTGATCATCTGATATATGATCGATGTGTTTGTGCTTGTGGCAGAGGAGAGTGACGACCCGTGCAGAGTGCCGACGAGGAAGAACCTGCTCATGGCGATGCGGTGGCTCGTGGAGGGGTGCGCTGCCGGCGACTCGCTGGTGTTCCACTTCTCCGGGCACGGCGTGCAGAAGCTGGACACGGCCGGCGACGAGGTGGACGGATACAACGAGGCGCTGTGCCCGCTGGACTTCGAGGACAAGGGCAAGATCCTGGACGACGAGATCAACGAGACCATCGTCCGGCCGCTGGGCCCCGGCGTGAAGCTCCACGCCATCATCGACACCTGCCACAGCACCATCCTCGACCTCCGCTACCTCTGCCGCCTCTCCAGGTACGTACGTGCCTGCTACAACCGCGACGTTTCTTTCAGACCGTGCTGTGGTGATCTGCTGATCCTGACGACAAGTGAATCTTTGCTGTGATCCATCCAAGGACCGGGTACTGGCAGTGGAGAACCACGTCCGTCCGGGGAAGCCGAAAGGCACAAACGGAGGCCTCGCCATCTCCATCAGTGGCTGCAACGACGACCAGAAGTCGACGGAATCCAGTGTCCAGGGGTTCTCCGATACCGCTGCCATCGGCGCCATGACGGACAGCTTCATCAGGGCCGTGGAGTCCGAGCCGGGGACGACGTACGGGCGGCTGCTGGCGCGATGAGGGCGACGATCCGCGACAGCCAGGGGACCGGCCTCCCGGGAGGATCGGCTCCTTCGTCCGCAAGATGATCACTTCCAGCGCCGTTCAGGAGCCTCAGCTCTGCTCTTCCGAGATGTTCGACATCTACCGGAAGCCCTTTCTCCTGTGACTGGCTTCCCGTCGGGTTATTCGGAGTCCTTTTATTTGCTTGCCTTACCAATGATGATGCTGTCGTCCTGCCCTGCACTGCACTTGTGAGCAAGCTGAACGGGACATTTCAGTTGTACCGCAGTAGAATCAATATCAATGGTTAAAATCACGGGAGGAACAAAATAACGGCAGCATTTTTTGCAGCGAAATTTTAGCCTAAACTGGCACAATATCCGGCGATCACCTGCGATTTTCACCAGCGTGGAAATCGCAGAAATAGCGATAAGCCAAACCAGCGATTTAGAATCATGATCAAAATTGACGTCCAAACCAAACCATATGCTTCCAGAAACAACATTTCAGTTGCTCAACCCGTCGAATCACATGTTTCCAGAAACATTTCAGTTGCTGAAACCATTGAACAGTTCAGGTGTGACTTTCATGTGGACTACTCGGCATTGAGGCGAGCTGCCTTTGCCTCCTGTAATGTGCCTAGCTACTTAGGATTATCTGTGAGGCTGACAAGGGATTTCACGATCCCAGGGCTGATCTTGTCAGCAAGGGCGCCCTTCTCGGAGATCAGAAATGACTTCTCCTTCACAAAGCTCTGCAGCTTCTTGGTGTAAAGTCTAGGCGTTCTTGATCTGCAACATTGTGAAGAAATGCGATAAGGAATTGCATAATCATTCTAACCCTGAGCTTCTGTAACAGTCACTTAAAAAATTGCCGCAAAATGCGCCTACTATGACAATATACGGAATCAGATCACTACTTTCTACTTTTCACCAGGTAAGGAATTCATCACGGTGAACAGGAGCAATTCAACAGACTTTTGAATAAACTTGAAATAAACCCTCCTTGATTTTGAGGCTTTGCGTGCATCAAACCTACTTGACAGGTCCGAAATGCACGAATTCATAGATCCAGATAAAAAGGTACCTTCTTCCAGAATAGTATGTGTTGCATGAAATGGAACACGGGCAAAAATATCTGATCCTGGAAACATTAGCCAGGTATGTTCCTTGGGGTCGTGGTTTCCACAAGTCGAGCATATCTCCTCTACCAGCTGCTTGCCTGAGGTTCCTTCCATTTCTTTCATTACAATGTCAAAGGAGATGGAACACTACTTTTGGTTGTCCTGGCTCTTTTCGGAGGGCTGTCAACGCCTCTCCTGTTAGCATTCCTCATCTTGTCATTTACAAGCTGATGGTCACACAAGAGCAAACCATAAGATATCAGCATTCATATATATGACAAAAATAATAGAATAAATTAGCAACCCATCGTACCTCATGCCTAGCTAGAAGAAGTTGCTCTGCATCAGTTTCAATGTCAACCAGAGCCTCTTGAAGCTCCTTCATGTTAGAGTCCATGACAAAACTGCGAAACAATGCCAATTCATTTTCCAAATATAAGTAAATCACTTCAGAATACAATCATCTGCATACCATACATTCATAAGCAACCCACAGAATTTAAAGGTTCCGATTTCTAGCATGTTGCGACATAGAAGCTATAAAGTGCTGAAAACACATGAACAAATTCTTTCTATCCAGCGCCACGAGTTCAGATGTCTTAGCCACTGCCACAAACCCTAGAGCAAATCGGTTTCACCGATAGGGATCTCAGATCTCACGAGATGGGATTATAATCTCTCTGTGTATGTCCATTACCAAATTTGGTCTACTTGAGTTTAAGTAATGGTACTACCGAGATTACAATGCAAACTCTGAGTTGACTTATTACCAAAATCGGTCCCACCGAGTTTGTATGTCAGTCTCACCGAGTTTGCACGACCAACTCTCTGGTTAGCTTATTACCAAAATCGGTCTCACCGTGTTTTGTATGTCGGTCTCACGAGATTACGTTATGCCTAACCCTAACCATATCGGTCCTACCGAGTTGCATGTGAGTCCACGAAAATCCCTACGGTCACTAGATTTGCTGAATCGGAATTAAGGCCGAGGTTTTAATTCGGTCCCACGAGTTTGGCAAGTTGTGTGTAAGAGGTTAGATTTTGTGTGGAGGCTATAAATGCCCCTCCACCCACTCTTCATTCATGGAGAGCCATCATAATGAACCTACACTTCCACATCCATTTTACGAGAGAACCACCTACTCATATGTTGAGGCCAAGATATTCCATTCCTACCATATGAATCTTGATCTCTAGCCTTCCCCAAGTTGCTTTCCCTCAAATCTTCTTTCCACCAAATCCAAATCCTGTGAGAGAGTTGAGTGTTGGGAACTATCATTTGAAGCACAAGAGCAAGGAGTTCATCATCAACACACCATTTGTTACTTCTTGGAGTGGTGTCTCCTAGATTGGCTAGGTGTCACTTGGGAGCCTCAGGCAAGATTGTGGAGTTGAACCAAGGTTTTGTGAGCAAGGAGATCGCCTGCCGTTGAAGATCAAGCTAGTGAGGCAAGTCCTGCGTTGGCGGCGCCATGAAGGGATGACAAGGTTGCTTCTTCGTGGACCCTACGTGGGTGGAGCCCTCCGTGGACTTTCATAACCGTTACCCTTCGTGGGTTGAAGTCTCCATCAGCGTGGATGTCGATAGCACCACCTATCGGAACCCGACAAAAACATCCGTGTCTCCAATTCGTTTGAATCCTCCAAACCCTTCCTTTACATTCTTGCAAGTTGCATGCTTTACTTTCCGCTGCTCATATACTCGTTGCATGCTTGCTTGTTATGTATTGAGACTATTAAACTTGTACTAAACTCACTTGAACTTAAAGAAGTTAAAAACTGCAACTTTTGGTACTTAATGTCCTAATCTTACCCCCCCTCTAGACACACCTTAACACCGGACATGATTAAGGAATAGTAATCACCCGGTTCGGTGACTAACCTCCACGTTGATTCGAACCCGTTCCTAAAACAAAATCAAAACAAAACCAAAGATAAAAAGTTTCAAAAACTAAAACTAAAATGTTAGAGGGTGTCTAAAATAGCAAACCTAATTATGGCGGGGTGCACAAAATTTTTGTAAAATGTTTTGGCATTTTAATTAAACTAAAAGCAGAAAAGCATAAGAAAAGAAAAAAAAAGCAATGAGAGGAGAACCCCCATGGTCCCAGGCCAGCCCTTTCCACAGCCCGACCAGGCTCCTCCCCGAACCCCCACAGCCTGGCCTCCCCGGCCCGGCCCAGCCAGGCGCCCACCCTGTAACCCCGCATGGCTACAGAAACCCTAGCCGCCCCTCCTCGCCTCGCTGCTCCCCGCCCACGTTCCCCTTGCTTGATCAGATCGGGCGAGACCCCCGCGCCATGGCCGGTCCCCGCTTAACCAACGCCGCGGACCCCTCTCCTCCTCCTACACGCCGCCAGGACCCCCTCCTCCCTCCGTCGCCCCCACCAGGCAGGGGTGCGCCCTTGAGGTCAGCCCTCCTCCTCTCCGCCTCACCGGGCGCCTCCCGCGCGCCGGCTGCTTCCCCGCCCGCCACCTCGCTGGAGCCCGCCATCGCCTTCACGCGCCCGCCTCATAGACCAGCGCACCCCAGTGAGCTTGCCGGCCCCTCGCTCCCCTCTCCTCTCCAATGCTGTGCCGTCTGCCCGGAGCTCCGTCTCCGGCTCCGGCCATCCAGCCCGCCGCCCCCCCCCGTTTCCTTCTCCTTTCCCCGCCCGAGCAGCTCTCGCCCGACCCACCGGGCCAGCCCCTTCGGCGTTCTTTCCCCCCCCCGGCCTGCCTGCGGTCTGCAGCCCCGGAGCCGGCTCCGGTGCCACGCCGCGCCAGCCATGGGCCTCCGCACTCGCCACCACCTCTACGGCCGGCGGCCGTCCACCACCACGCGCCGCCCATGCGGCGTTCGCCCCGCCCTTCCTGCCGTTCGGCCGCTGCGCTCCCGTCCAGCCACTCGGTCGCCTGTGCTGCGCGCTTTGACCGGCCGCCCCTCGCCGTAGCTCTGACCCCCTCCGGCCCGTCTGTGGCCTCGGCCTCCCCGTTTCGCCCAATGGGTAGCTCAAGCTGCCTGCCCGCCGTTCGGCCTCGAACTGGCGCACCACCGCCTTGCGCATGCCCGTATGGTCCCCCACAGGCCGATGACATGGGGCCCCACCCTTACGAATGATTTTATTAATAAAACGAAATGGAATTTAATTAAAACTAATTAAGTAATTAATTAATTAAGTAATTAATTAATCTAATTAATTCTGATTAATTAACCTAATCACTAATTAACCTAATTAACTAATGTTAACTAACTTTGATTAGGTTAATTAGATAACAAAAAAATGACATCTTGGGACCCACATCGAGGTTGACTCAGTCAACCCTGTTATTCTAACGTCGGCATGACATCATCTTGACATCATAAATGCATTTTCAAATTAATTAAATAATTAATTAAATTCCATAAATTATTAAAATCTTTTAATAATCATATCTTTTAATCCGTAACTTTCGGTTAAAATATTTTCAACATGAAAGTTGCTCGAACGGCGAGGCGAATCCGGATCACGAAGTCCGTTCGTCAGACACACACCTAACCTATCGAGACCTGCAACTTTTCCCCTCGGCTCCTCTGCTGAAAACCCAAAACAGGGTTACTTTCCGGATGTTTCCCCTATAACCAATACCCCTCATACCACGTTAAGAGCCGCCTAACATCGCTTCTTGGCATGTCATGCATCGATATGCATCTTTTACTTTGTATTCATTGTTTCTTCCCCTCTTCTCTCCGTGAGACTCTGAGACCGGCCAGCTGCTTGCTTGCCTGATTCGACTACGGAGTTGGCGAGCCCCCTCTCTTGCGAGAGCAACCGGGCAAGCCCCCCCCTTGATCACGGATATCGCCTACTCTTCTCTATCTGCTTGCATTAGAGTAGTATAGCATATTCTTGTTTTGAGATACTCCTATCTTGCTGCGCCTTTGTCCTTGTAACCCATTTGTTACCTTACTTAATCCTATATGCTTAGTATAGGATGCTAGTACTTCCATCTGTGGCCCTACATTCATGTCCGATCTGCGTGCTATACTATCGGGCCGTGATCACTCGGGAGTGATCACGGGAATATCTATATACTTATACATGATACATGTGAGACTAAAAGTCGGGTGGTGATGGAGCACCCGCGAGTGGATCTTTTGGGGGCGGCAGGGCAGGTTGAGACCGCCTAGGAGAGAGTGGGCTGGCCATTTCGGCGTTCGCGGATACTAACAACACTTGAGGTCTTGGTATTTGATCTGAGTTGGCTCTGAGCTTATCGCACTAACCATCTGCGGGAGTAGTTATGGGTATCCAGCGTCGTGGTATCGGCCGAAGTGCCTTGAGGCGTCGTGACAGGCGGGCTTGGCGGCGGATTGGGCTGGAGCGCTGTTAGGCTGGAGTGCGCTTCGGCCGCGTCACATAGCGTGCTGAGGTGTGCTTTCGAGGCGATGGGCCCGGACCCTGGCGCAGGGTTTGAACCGGCGTGTTGGCCTCTCTGTTGTGCCTAGGTGGGGCTGCGGCGTGTTGATCTTCAGCGGCGGGCATGACCGAGAAAGTGTGTCGGCCAAATGGGATCAAGCGTCTTTGGGTAAGATGGTGCACCCTGCAGTGAGTTAATCTATTGAATAGCGTGATCTTGATAGCAGACGACTTGGAGTTGTACCTTGAGCTTATGACAACTAGAACCGGATACTTGATAAAACACACCCTTCCAAGTGCGGATACAACGGTGGTCGCTCTCGCTCGGGGTTATGGCGGGGATTGCGGGTAGGATTATTGCTATATGATGTTACTTGGAGGACTTCAGTTTGTCCTCTTACATGCATTGCAAGACCGGTGTCGAAGCGTAGTCTTCGTTAAGACTAACTATCCCCTCTTATTACGGCATTCTGCGATTCAGGTCCCTGATATGGCCCTTTACACATATATCCATGCATATGTAGTGTAGCTCCTTGCTTGCAGTACTTTGGATGAGTACTCACGGTTGCTTTGTTCCCCTTTTCCCTACCTCTACTCGATTGCTGCAGGACAGATGGAGCCGGGGCAGGCGCCACGCCTATGGCGACTATTACTGCGGAGGTGCCTACTACTACGTGCAGCCAGCGGCAGCGACCGGGGAGTGACCTAGGAGGATCCCGGGCGGGAGGCACTGCTCCTCTTCGATCATATCCAGTTTGTGCTAGCCATCTTATGGCACCTTGTTTAACTTATATACGTACTCAGATATTGTTGCTTCCTGACTTCGTCTATGATCGAGCACTTGTATTCGAGCCCTCGAGGCCCTGGCTTGTATTATGATGCTTGTATGACTTATTTTATTTGTAGAGTTGTGTTGTGATATCTTCCGTGAGTCCTTGATCTTGATCGTACATTTGCGTGCATGATTAGTGTCTGATTGAATCGAAGCGTCTGAGATTAATGTCGAGCCATTGCCTGTAGGAATCCCCTTCCACTCCTTGGCGAAGTCGAGTCTAGACATTGCAAAACTTTTACTAACTTGGCTGTGTGCCTACGTACACGTCGCCATCGGGTGGTACTAGGATCTTTTACTCCTCGACCTTTACTGGGACTCGAACTCTCTTCTACTGGGTTAAGCGATTTTACTAACTATCACTAGGATCCGTGACGCATTCACCCCAAAGTTGGATATAGCTTTAGTTGTTTTGGAATTGTATTTGAGCAATTTCCACCTTTGTCATTGACTCCTTTGAAGCGTCTTTGTTTCAGATGGAACCCACGAGGCAGGTAAATGCCACCACGGCGGCCATTGGTGCCTCGGGATCACTGCGGTGCTAGCGAGATGATGACCTATCCGGGTTATCGTCGGCACCACAGTACACCGTCTATGAAAGTACGGGACTATAACCAGAGGCGATGCAGCGCCATGGTCACCTCTACTCTCGGAATGCGAGTCCACTCTTGTCTTCTGCTTGCACATGGTGTTGGAGTGACTATCGATATGGCAGTCCCGATCTGCTTATGCTTTGCTCGACACGTCTTCGTGCGAGCATCGAGTTGGACACCTCCCCTTGAGGCACATTGCTATCGCGTCGATGTTGGTGAGGAGGTTACTACACTGCTGCCTACACCCTTGTCACGAGCCCTTCCACCATCGAACTTTGTTACGCATCGCGTCAGCTGGATCGAGCTAACCGAGCTCTTCGCCACGAGTTGTACATCACCGGTCGGCACCTCTACCGTGCTCGGCGATGCACCTTTGTCCGATCCGGAGAGCTGCGCGTTCTGCGATCTACCCAGCCGGGACCGTGATGCCCGGGGTGTCGGTTGGCGGGCGTGGGAGGCTACTCTCCGCGCGCCTTTACGCCACGGGCGTCGGATTCAGCACGAGTATCCGCGGCCCCAGTCAGCAGCGTGGAGAGACTATCCGCTGCACTATCAGCTTTCAGGCTACTGCTACCTCCAGCGATGCAGCGTGGGACTGATGTAGACTTGCTTGTTAGTGTTTGATGTATACGCCCGCGAACTGCGTGCCGCCTATGATGTAGTAGTCTATGTCTTGGACTCTATGTATCGAACTCTATGCATGATTCCTTTTGTAAGATATGCCAACTACTATGTAGTTCCCATCATGCTGCTTTCATTATGCATGTTTCATCATGAATGATTCACATCTCTTGTAATATCTCAAATCTTTGAACTACCCCTATTATATAATAGCGGGATGGTTAGGCGGTGGTGCGTGGTCGTGGTGCCAACTTCCCACCACCGCTGAGTACATAGCTGGTATGATCCAACAGCTCGAGATGAATCGCCCGAGTTCATGGAGAACATGATGGTTCGATTCCCTCGCCCCAATATGAACCAGCACCCAAAGCGGGACAACTCTGCGAGTTTCATCGCGCTGAACCCGGCGTGTACGCAGCTCAACCCAACCCTTTGGATCTGATGGTAGCTCCGTGACATCACCTATGAGATGGAGTCTGCTGATGTAGCCCTGCCAGCTATGTCACCTTTGCTTCCTTCTTCTGAAGGGACCCTGCTCAATGGTGGGACAGCCACGGCGTGCTCTGCCCGATGGGAACACTCATCACTGGCGGACTTCCGAGCCGCCTTCGTGCCGCTTCATCCCTCAAGGGGTCATGGACGGAAGAAGCGTGAGTTCCATAACCTCACCCAAGGCAACAAAACTGTTGAAGCCTATCAGCGAGAGTTCTGGACTTGTCTCGCTATCTTTGAAGAGGACATTACAAGCGATGCCTTGAGCGGAGAAGTTCCGTGGCGGTCTTCAAGCGACATCAAGCTCGCACTCCTAGTGCTGCGACTTTGCTGATTCGCCACCTTGGTGAACAAAGCTATCAATGTCGAAACAGTGCTGCAGGAATACGGAGCTCTAACGAAGGGTATAACCGTGACCGGGCTCATCTTGGTGAAAGCGCCTCCGATGCGGCTATATCTCCCCGTGTGAGGCCGACTTAGAGCATAACGCATTGAAAGCAATGTCATAAGTGAGGTAATCTTCACACAACCCATGTAATAATTAAGGGAAAAAGGTACATAGTTGGCTTCACGATTCGCCACTTCACACGATTACATAGTTAAACATCCATCATTGAGTACACTCAAGGTCCGACTCTGAACCAAAATAAAGAAGATACCCCAAATGCTACAGATCCCGAATCGTCCCAACTGGGCACCACTACTGATCATCTGGAAAAAGACACATAGTAACAGCCATGTTCCTCGTCGAACTCCCTTTGGAGCTCGGTTGAATCACACCGCTGGCCTCATCGGACACACACAACTGTTTTGGAAGTCACTGTGAGTCACGGGGACTCAGCAATCTCACACCGAGATCAAGACTATTTAAGCTTGTAGGAAGAACGAGTAGTAAAGTGGAGCTGCAGCAAGCGACTACATATATGGTGGCTACGCCGCAAAATAGGCGAGAAGAGGAGCAAAAGCACGGTTGTGAAGCTAGTAGTGATCAAGAAGTGATCTGAACTACTTCGTCGGACATAACTCCAACACCGTGTTCACTTCCGGACTCCGCCGAAGAGACCATCACGGTTACACATGCGGTTGATGTGTATTTTATTGAGATCAACTTTGGGTTTTCTGGCCGGACATTAACAAATTCCCATCTGCCTCATAACACGGGCACGGCTTTGAAAGATATTACCTGCGGGGGTGTCCCAACAAGCCATTATAAGCTCTCACGGTCAGCGAAGGATATTCCTTCTCTGGGAAGACCGATCAATCTCGGAATCCCGGACTATAAGACATTTCGACGAGCAATAAAACAAGACCAGCAAGACCACCCATATGTGCCGACAAATCCCGATAGGAGCTGCACATATCTCGTTCTCGGGGCACACGGATAAGCTAAGCGTCACGAGGAACCAGCGTAATCAAGTTGCCAAGGAATGGTCCCTTGCGGTGCTCTAGTTTGGACCAGCGCTCGAAGAACACGGCCGGGGTTTAAAATAAGATGACCCTCGGGCTCATGAAAACCAGGGAAAAGGCTTAGGTGGCAAATGGTAAAACCAAAGTTGGGCCTTCTTGGGCGGAGTCTTATTCAGAAGCGAACTGTCAAGGGGTCCCATAAATCACCAATGTAAGGAGCGAAATCAAGGAACATAACACGGTATGGCCGAAACTAGGGTGGCAAGAGTGGAACAAAACACCGGGCATAAGGCCGAGCCTTCCACCCTTTACCAAGTATATAGATGTATTAAATTATAGCAGATATATATTGTGATATCCCAACAAGTAATCATGTTCCAAGAGGAACAACATCTCCATGTTCAACAAGGAACAAACTTCAGCTTCACTGCAACTACAGCGCTATAAGAGGCTGAGCAAAGCGGTAACATAGCCAATCAGCGGTATGGTTAGAGGCTGACATGGCAATATGGGTGGCATGATATAGCAAGTGGTAGGCATCGCAGCATAGGCATAGCAAAAGGCGAGCAACTAGCATAGCAAAGATAGAAGTGATTTAGGGTATGGTCATCTTGCGCAATGTTCTCGAGTTGTCGAAAGCTTGATCCTCGGCGTTCTCAACAGGTTCCTCGTTCACGTACTCGTCTCCGACTCTACCCAAAGCAACAACACAAACAAAGGAACCACAATAAATCACGGTGCAATGCACAATCAACATGATGCAAACCATGACATGATATGCGGGATCACGATATGAAATGCTATATGCGCTCGGAAGGTAAATGATGAACCAGGCATCAACTTGGCAAACCAAGTATGCCACTGGAAAGATGAGATGATTTCGGTTGAAATCGATATAAAGATCACCGGAATCGGATGCACGGTTTGCAAATGACAAGCAAAACAAGAATGGCGCAAATCTGCCATTAACAGCATGATGCCACTTAGCAAGCAACAATTAATTAAGCTACTGCAAACGTACCAACAAAGCACATGGCAGTGATCTACACATGATGCTCGACAAAAGATGAGCACTGAGCTACGGCTAGTTCACATCATAACAGGTTCAAACAAGCATGGCAAAAGTGCATTAATAATCAGGCTGGACATGGCAAAAACAGCATCAGGTTGCAATGTTTAGAGCAGCAAAACTACATGTTACAGGAACTTAAAATAGCAAAACAAGGCATGGCATGAATCTACTCAAAGCCTAGAACAAAAGTCCCTTACTGACCATAAGCCAAAAAGGACTAGAAAATATAGTAACACCCATGTCAATATTGAAAGTCTCGTTAACAGATTCAGCAACATGGCATGTCAAAAACTGATAACGAGAAGGCATGTTAACAAGCTCAATGCACTCACTACAGAGCCTTATATGATAAACTAAGCATACATACATCAAGAAGACATGACATAGAAGACATACATGGCAAGAACACTAACATAGCATATATGGATCAACCACAACAAGCTTGGCAAAATTGAATAACATGTATACAATCTGCCAGGAAACATTTGATAGCAAAAGTAGAGCTCGATTGACTCAAGCTAAGGCATCCCATAATTGCAAACAAAGGCATGGATGGATAGAGCAAGACATGTTTTACAAAACACCCTTACTGAAGTATCTCAAAATATGCATAGATCTCTCGGTATCATCAAGTTAACATGGCATCAAAATCAGCTAAAACAGGGCTGAAATCAGCAACAACAGGACACCTACTTTGCATGCTTGTGCTAGTCACCACATAGATCACAAAAATACATTGCATATACCCCTGGAAAGATGGCATGGCATATTTCAAAACACATGTAGGAATCAAATTCATAGGGTGCACACAATAATCATGGCAAAAATAACAAAAGTGCAAGTTACATTACGAAACAGAAACTATCATCACATATCACTCTTCAACAGCATTTCGGGCATCAAGATGAGCTCAAATGAAAATGATGCAATGGAGAAATGATCTACTCTTGAGGCGAACATTTTGACATATTATCTGCGAAAATGGACATCTGAGATGCAAAGATATACCACTTGAAAAATGCACAAAATAACAAATATCTCAAGACTTAGGAAAAAAAAAGGGGAGAGGTCAGCGGCGCTCGGCCAGGCAGATCGATCGAGGCCCGGCTCGCCTGGTGAGGCAGGAGGCGGAGGCTGGACTGGGGCGGCGGCGTAGATGAGCGGCAGGCTTGGCGAATCCCGGCCGGCCGGGAAAACAACCCTTGGCCAGTGGCAGCGGAAATGGCCAGCCGCGGCAGCAATAAGCCAATGCAGTGTGATGGCGGCAGCAGCTGAGGCGGGCCAGCCAGACTCCATGGCCATGAGCCAAGCGGAAGCGGCGAGGCGGCGGATGCGGCCGGCTTGGCGTGGACCTCGAGGCCCAGCCATGTGGCCAGCCTTGAGTTTCGTCAGTGGCCAGACGGACACGTCGGCGGAGGATTTTTCTAGGGTTTGAGATGATCCAAGGATTTTCGGGGAGGTGTTTAAATAGGCATAGAGGGAGCTAGGAGAGTCAAATGAGGTGTAGTTTTCGCCCACGATCGTGATCGAGCGACGGAGAGCATGGAAGTGACTTAGATGGGTTATTAGGCTGTTTTGGAGGGTGTTGGGCTGCAACTTAAAGAGGCCTTTGCGAGAAGCGGTTAACCGTTGGAGTACCAAAGCAGCTCAAATGACCGAAACTTGACCGGTGGTCTCGGGTGGTATACCAAGGCCACTAGACAAACCTCGGTCCATTTCGAGAAGGTTTAATACCCTTTACGGAAGAGCGTAAAAGGGACGCCGGGGAGATAGGAGTCTTGGGATTGCAAAGCGGACAACGGGAAAAATGCTCGGAATCATAGGGCGAACACGTATGCAAATCGATGCACATGATGACATAATATAAAATGCATGACATGGACAAAATGCAAAATGAAAACCCAACCACGGAGGAATATCATATCACAATGCCGAAAATGGCAAGAGTTGGAGTTACAAATATGGAAAGATTACTTCCGGTGTTACATCAGGCCGTCCTCATGAAGCGCAAGATATGGATTCCCCAACGGTATGTACCCGGCCGAATACTGCTTCAAAGGCAGAACTATGCTACACCTCGTACGCCTACAACTAAGCAGCCAAGCTTCAGCTCCACCACCCCAAGCTCTGTTCCCCTCCCAATAATGGCTTATGCTTGGTCGCGACCAACAGAGGCACCGTGCTAGAGAATGCAACGAACCGAATCAGCCGGCCCTTCCGGCGGTGGCCGTGGAAACACCGAACACGCAACAACAACAGCAAGTCTTATGGGCAAGCTCGGGCCAACCACGTTGATCTGAGCGAAGCTCAAGACCAACTGCTCTTGTGATGGGTACACTCCTCGTAAATTCATTACACGCATCTGTTTTATTGATTAAGGAGCATCGCATTCATTCATGTCACGAAGACTTTGCATACAAGCCGCGGCGTTAAGTGTGAAGAGATGAACTCTTGGTAATGGTAAAACCCCATTGGGACAATGTCAAACCTCCATGGCTGGCGTCGGCGTCCCGTGGAAATCGAAGGTTGGAATTCTATGCCTCCCCATTATCACGAAGGCGTCTAACATCGACCTCATTTTGGGGATGGATTGGTTGAAAGCGCATCTGGCGTCAATCGTTTGCGCCACTAAGACCGTCCATCTGCTACACCCTTCGATGAAATAATGGCTACAATGCTAAATGCGGTTCAAGATGCGAGGCAAGGCTCTATGCATTGAATGCATTGAGCGCGCACCCTCGAGGAATTGAAAACATTCCTTTCGTTTGCGATTTCGGGGCGTCTTTCTGAAGAACTTCGAGGATTCCCCCCTGCTAGGGCTGTCGAATTCGTCATCGACTTGAAACGAGCACCACTCCTATAATGGCGACCATACAAGATGCGCGCATGAACTCCTTGAACTAAAGGAGAAATCGATAAATCTCTTCAAAGCGGCTTCATTACGCCCAAGTTGCTCACCTTGGGGAGCACCTTCTCTCTTTGTCAAGAAGAAGGATGGGACAAACCGATTGGTCCAAGACTACCGTCCTATAAATCAAGCTACCATTAGAATAAGTATCCTCTTCCCGGATCAATGATCTTTATGATCAAGCTGGCTGGTTCGTCGGTGTTCTCGAAACTTCGACTTGAGGTTGGGTTACCACCAGATCCGTGTTACGAGGAGGATATCCCCAAGACCGCATTTGTGACTCGTTATGGTTCATACAAGTACACCGTCATGTCTTTTCGGCAACCAATGCTCAGCCACCTTCTCTCGGTGATGAACTATATATTCATGGATTACCTCGACAAGTTAAATAAGTGGTTTATCTAGATGATATCTGATCTTTTCTAAGAATGAAGAAGAACATCTGAACATCTTAGTCTTGTCTTTGGAAAAGCTACGAGAGCATCAACTCTATGCCAAGTTCTCCAAGTGTGAATTGGCTTCCGAAGTAACCTACCTTGGACATGTCATCTCTAAGGATGGTATTGCCGTCAACCACGAAAGAGTTCAGGCTATTCTCGATTGGACTCCTCCAAGAGCGTTAAGCAAGTCGAAGTTTTCTCGGTCTGTAGCTATTGCCGTCGATTAGTCGAGAACTTCTCCAAGATTGCCGGAGCCCGCTAACTAACTTTGTTGCATAAGAGCGTCAAATTCCAATGGACGAGATAAATGTGGGGAAAGTTTCCGAGCACTCAAAGACAAGTTGGCGTACTGCGATGCTAGCTCCTCTGATACTAAGAAGGACTTACGTCATCTCTGCGGCGCTTCTCGTCAAGGTTTAGGCGGTGTCCTAATGCAAGAAGCGCAAAGTGGTTGCTTATGCCTCTCGGCGATTCGCCCTCACGAGAGAACTACCCGATTCATGACCTCGAACTTGCTGCCGTCATTCATGCTTTGAAGCGATGGCGACATTACCTTCTCGGTAATCGTTGCGAGATCTTCACCTTGACCACCAAAGTCTGAAGTGTCATTTACTCAGCAGACCTGAACCTCCGTCGGCGAGAGATGGATGGAGCGATTGCAGAACTTTGATTTGGGTATTTCCTATCGCCCGAGCAAGGCTAATGTAATGGTTGATGCCTTGAGCATAAGTCTTCTGCAACCACCTTGAGGTTCACAAAGTTCAGCCCTCTCTTGTTGAAGAATTGAGAAAGCTGAACCTCCATATTGTTCCTCGGGTTTTTCGCTCCCCTACTCGGAGTTCCACAAGATGAATCTCCGTGTTGTTCCCCGGGGTTCCCTCTATACCTGGCTGTTGAACCCGATCTCGTGGGCACCATAAAAGACAATGCAGGGATTTGACTACGAAGTCTACAAGCTTAAACAAGACATCAGAGGAAATCCCTCATCCTTCACTATTGCTGATGATGGCGCCTTGTACTTCAAAAGGCGCCTAGTGGTGCCGATGTAAGAAGGAAAATCTGAATATGACTCGAGAAGGTTATGCAAGAAGCTCATGATCGCCTCTATGTATCCACCTGGCGGTACAAAGATGTATCAAGACATTAAATCGGAGATTACGGTGGTCTAATATGAAGCAAGACATTGCTAGCTATGTTTACGAGTGTGGCGTTTGCCGTCGTATCAAAGCGAGAACATCAAAGGCCTCTTTGGAACTCTACAACCTATCTCTATTCCCGAATGGAAATGGGACCATGTTGAAATGGACTTCGTCACTGGATTTCCCAAATCGCGAAAGGTAATGATGCTATTCTTGTCGTCATTGACCGGCTTTCTAAAGTTGCACATTTACGGCCGATCGAAAAGCGATCACTGCTAGCCAGCCAGCGCTCTATATGTCGAAATTGTTTCACTTCACGGTATTCACTTTGTCGATTCGGACCGTGGCAGCTTATTCACTTCAAGATTACGGGCAAGTTTTCTAGAAGCTATGGGACTCATTTATCTTTCGATGCAGCGTTTCATCCCGATCTCAAGGGCAAGTTGAGCGTGTCAACAAATTCTCGAAGACATGCTTGAGCTTGTGTTCATTTCCTTGACAGAAATGGGAGGAATCTCTCCGTATCTGAGTTCTCTTATAATAATAGCTATCAAGCTAGTGCGAAGATGGCCCCTTGAGCGTTATATGGGCGAGTGCGAACCCCTCACGAACTGGTGAAGGCGGGAGCGTCCACTCTTGGTCCGGATATTATCAACATGCGAAGAACAAGTCCGCATTATTGGCGAGAATCTCAAAGACTGCTCGATCTCGTCAAAGAGTAATTATGACCGTCATCACAAGGACATGGTCTATCAACTTTGGCGAAAAGGCCTATCTTCGCGTTACACCAATGAAGGTGCTCACCGCTTGGGATCAAGGCAAGTTAGCTCCTCGCTATATTGGCCCATTCACTAATCTGGAAAGGCGTGGAAAAGTGGCTTATCAGCTGGAGCTTCCGTCCGAACCTTTCTCGAGTTCAAGATGTGTTCCCGTGTCACAACTCGGCGCTGCTTCAAGGACCCAATCCGAGCGATGGACCATGAAGTGCTCGAATTACAACAGGACCTCTCCTATAAAGAGCATCCGGTCCGCATTCTCGACCAAGCTGAGCTGCACCGCGTCGGAAAGCGATCAAGTTCCTCAAAGTCCGTGGTGAATCACTCTGAAGGCGAAGCCACACAGGAGCGAGGATGCGTCTTGAGATGAATACCCGCACTCTTTCCTTCTACCTCCTAAATCTGGGGCGAGATTTCTTGTAATGGAGGAGATTTGTAACACCGGATGATTAAGAGCGAGTAATCACCCGGTTGGTGACTAACCTCACGTTGATTGAACCCGTTCTAAAACAAAATCAAAACAAAAGCAAAGATAAAAGTTTCAAAACTAAAACTAAAATGTTAGGGGTTGTCTAAAATAGCAAACCTAATTATGGCGGGGTGCACAAAATTTTGTAAAATGTTTTGGCATTTTAATTAAACTAAAACAGAAAAAGCAGAAAATAAGAAAAGAAAAAAAAAAAAAGCAGAAATGAGAGGAGGAACCCCTGGCCCATCTGGGCCAGCCCTTTCCCAGCCCCCCCCTCCCAGAACCCCACAGCCCAGCCTCTCCGCGGCCCAGCCCAGCGCCCACCCATAACCCCTCCATGAGCTAAAACCCTAGCACCCCACTCTCGCGCCCCCTCGCTCCCGACCCGTTCCCCTTGCCCGATCAGATCGGGCGAGACCCGCCGCGCCCCCATCGCCCGGCGGTCCCGCCCAACCGCTTGGGACCCCTCCTCCTCCTCTACACCGCCCGGACCCCTCCTCCCCTCCGTCGCCCCCCCTTGTGAGTTCGCCGCCTTGAGGTCAGCCCTCTCCTCCTCGCTCACCGGGCCGCCTCCCAGCCTTGGCTGCTGCTTCCCTCCGCCTCCTCGCCGGGCCGCCGTGCCCTTCACCGCGCCCGCCTCATAGACCAGCGCACCCACGGTGAGCTCCGCCCGGCCCCGCTCCCTCTCCCTCTCTGTCTGGCCCGCCGTCGGCAAAGCTCCGTCTCGGCTCCGCCCGTCCGCGCCCGCCCCCCGTTTCCCTCTCCTTTCCCCCTCGCGAGCAGCGCCCTCTTCCGACCACGGAAGCCCGGCCCTTCCGGCGTTCTGCCCCCCACGCCGGCGCTGCCGGTCATTAGCTGTCCAGCCAGCTCGGTGCCACCGCCGCACGCAGCGGACGCCGACTCCGCCCCACCTCTCGCGCCCGGCGCCGTCCCGACCACCACCGCCGCCCGCCGGCGTTCGCCCCGCCCTTCTGCCGTTCGGCATTTGGTAATCCGTCCAACACTCGATCGCCTCGCATGCGGCGCCGCTTGCGGCAGCCACCCTCGCCGTGGCTGCGGCCCCTCCGGCCGGCGTCGTGGCCTCGGCCTCCCGTTTCGCCAATCGGGCGCTCAAGCGCCCGCCGTTGGCCTCGGGCAAGACACCGAGCACCTGCGCCCGCATGCCGCGTATGGTCCCCACAGGGCGATGACATGGGGCCCGCCCCCACCGAGTGATTTTATTAATAAAACAGGAAATGGAATTTAATTAAAACTAATTAAGTAATTAATTAATTAATTAATTAATTAAGTAATTAATTAATCTAATTAATTCTGATTAATTAACCTAATTAACTCTTATTAATTAACTTTGATTAGAGTTAATTAGATATGAAGAATGACATGCGGGACCCACATCGAGGTTGACTCGATCAACCTGTTATTCTTGACGTCGGCATGACATCATCTTGACGTCATAAATGCATTTCGAATTAATTAAATAATTAATTAAATTCGAAATTATTAAAATCTTTTAATAATCATATCTTTTAATCCGTAACTTCGGTTAAAATATTTTCAACATGAAAGTTGCTTTCGAGCAGCCAGAGCGAATCCGGATCACGCAGATGGTTAAATCGACCACACACCCTAACCTACTCGAGACCTGCAACTTTTCCCCTCGGCTCCCTGCGAAAACCCAAAACACAGGATTACTTTCCGGATGTTTCCTATAACCGATACCCCCTCATACCACGTTAGAACACGCCTAGCATCGCTTCTTGGCATGTCATGCATCGATATGCATCTGTTTACTTTGTATTCATTGTTTCTTCCCCTCTTCTCTCGGTAGAACTCTGAGATCGCTGCTGCTGCTTTTGCCAGGTTCGACTCGGAGTTGGCGACCCTCTCTTGCCGAGAGCAACCAGGCAAGCCCCCTTGATCACGGATATCGCCTACTCTTCTCTATCTGCTTGCATTAGAGTAGTATAGCATATTCTTGTTTGAGATACTCCTATCTTGCTGCATAGCTTTGTCCTTGTAACCATTTGTTACCTTACGCAATCCTATATGCTTAGTATAGGATGCTAGTACTTCCATCTGTGGCTTCATTCATGTCCAAAGTCTGCAGTGCTATACTATCGGGCGTGATCACTCAGGGAGTGATCACGGGTATATCTATATCTTATACATGATACATGTGAGACTAAAAGTCGAATTGGTGATGGAGCACCGCGAGTGGATCTTTGGCGGGCGGCAGGGAGGTTGAGACCGCCTAGGAGAGGTGGGCCTGGCCTGTTAGGAGTTCGCGGATACTAACTGCGCTGCGAGGTCTTGGTATTTGATCTGGTTGGCTACGAGCTTATCACGCACTAACCATCTCTGCAGGGAGTAGTTATGGGTATCGGCGTCGTGGTATCGGCGAAATACTTGAGACGTCGTGACGGAGGCGGCGTAGCGCGGATTGGGCTGGAGCGCTGTTAGGCTAGGTGCGCTTCGGCGGCGCGTCATAGCGTCTGGGTGTGCTTCGAGGCGATGGGCGGACCCTGTGGCGCTTAGGTTTAGACGGCGTGTTGGCCTCTCTGTTGTGCCTAGGTGGGGCTGCGGCGTGTTGATCTTCCGGCGGGCATGACCGGGAAGTGTGTCCGCCAAATGGGATCAAGCGTCTTTGGTAAGATGGTGCACCCTGCGAAGTTAATCTATTGAATAGCCGTGATCTTGATAACAGGGGCGACTTGGGTTGTACCTTGAGCTTATAACAACTAGAACCGGATACTTGATAAAACACACCCTTCCAAGTGCAGGATACAACCGTGGTGCGCTCTCGCTCGGGGTTATGGCGAGGGTTGCCGGGTAGGATTATTGCTATATGATGTTACTTGGAGGAATTCAGTTTGTCCTCTTACATGCATTGCAAGACCGGTGTCGAAGCGTAGTCTTCGTTAAGACTAACTATCCCCTCTTATTACGGCATTCTGCGATTCGGTCCAGCGATATGGCCCTTTACATATATCCATGCATATGTAGTGTAGCTCCTTGCTTGCAGTACTTTGGATGAGTACTCACGGTTGCTTTGTTCCCCTTTTCCCCTACCTCTACTCGATTGCTGAAACGGGGCGATGGAGCCGAGGGCGGGCATACCACCTATGGCGACTATTACTGCAGGTGCCTACTACTACGTGCAGCCCGGCGGCGACGAGGGAGTGACCTAGGAGGATCCCGAGGCGGGGCACTGCTCCTCTTCGATCTGTATCGGTTTGTGCTAGCCATCTTATGGCACCTTGTTTAACTTATATGCGTACTTTCGGATATTGTTGCTTCCGCTGACTTCGTCTATGATCGAGCACTTGTATTCGAGCCCTCGAGGCCCTGGCTTGTATTATGATGCTTGTATGACTTATTTTATTTGTAGAGTTGTGTTGTGATATCTTCCGTGAGTCCTTGATCTTGATCGTACACATTTGCGTGCATGATTAGTGTACGATTGAATCGAGGGCGTCACAACACCTCTTCTCGATCCCTTTCAATTGGTATCAGAGCTTTGGTCTCCATCGCTTTGGTTTAAACACCATTGGAGGAAGATGGATGAGTCTACTATTGGGAGTCTTAGACATAGAGTGCCTATACTCGATGGAGTGTATTTTCATGAGTGGAAAGATGAGATGCTTGTGATTTTCAATCAATATCATTTGAACAAGTACATTGCTAGCCCTTGTGCACCTCATATTGATCCTTGCATCCCACACCGAAGAGGATCTTGACATGATTAGCAATCTTAGAACCATCAATCTTATCATAAGAGGATTGCCCAAAAACTTGATTGCTAGTTTGCCTACTCTTGATTGTGCCTATACTATATGGAAATTTCTTGAGAGCGATTTCTAGATTATTCCTTGAAAATTTAGATGAAATTCTCCATAAGTCTATTGCCTTGAGTAAGATGAATTCAGTGATCCTATGTTTGGTGATTGTTTGTTTGAGCTTACAAACCTTATGCGTGCCAAGGAGATGTTGGAATTATTAGTGATATTATTCGAAGCTATAAAAATTCATAAGCAAGATCATTGTCAAACTCACTCTATGAATCACCTCTCTAGGTTTGATCCACCACATGGCGATGTTGAACATGGATACTATGATGAGGATGATGATAGTGACTTGATCTTGATGATGCAATGAGACACTTTGGTCTTATGGAAAATCTTTGGGGATATATGGCAGGAGGAAAGGAATGGGTTCTTGATAGTGGATGTCTGATCCATATTGGAGATAAAGACATGTTTGAGGAGCTTGCTTTGAAAGCGATGGTCCTCGAAAATATTTCACTTTTGGTGATAATTCAAAGGGTAAGGTGGTTGGCCTTGGTAAGGTGGCCATCTCACATGATAGCTCCATACAAAATGTCATGCTCGTTGAATCTCTTGGCTACAACTTACTTTCGTTATCTAGACTTGCTGATTTGGTTTCAATGTCCTATTCTTGAAGTAGATTGCCAAGTGTTTAGTATGAGATAATCATAAAATATTCTATACATCGTTGATTTCACTAAAAGGCTCAACCTAGAACTTGCTTTATTGCTAAATCTTCTAAAGGTTGGTTATGGCATAGGCGATTAGGTCATGTTGGCATGCGAAACCTTGACAAGCTTATTAAAGGAAATCATATCCTTGGAGTTAACGATGTCATATTTGATAAGGATAGACTTTGCAGCGCTTGTGAGGC
This sequence comes from Aegilops longissima, assembly GCA_021605205.1. Taxonomy (NCBI): domain Eukaryota; kingdom Viridiplantae; phylum Streptophyta; class Magnoliopsida; order Poales; family Poaceae; genus Aegilops; species Aegilops longissima. The sequence continues at coordinate 63,823 of JAHIAM010002816.1, forward strand.
AGGTAAACAGGTTGGAGGAAGGCATCCATGAAGAACATCATGACCACAAGGAGGCCACTCGAGCTACTTCACATGGATCTCTTTGGTCCGCGCCTACAAGAGTCTCGGTGGAAATTCTTTTGGTCTAGTTATGGTTGATGATTTTCAAGATTTACGTGGGTGTTCTTTCTCGATGATAAATCATGAGGTCAAAAGATCTTCAAAAACTTAGCTAGGAAGGCCCAAAATCAATTTGAAGTAAAGATCAAGAAGGTTCACGGCGACAATGGAGCGGAGTTCAAGAGCATAAATGTGGACACCTTTCTTGAAGAAGGGATTTCACACGAGTTCTCGACTCGTACACACCTCAACAAAATGGAGTTGTTGAGAGGAAGAACCGGACGCTCATCGAAATGGTGAAGCGATGCTTGATGAGTACAAGGCGGAAGCACTTTTTGGCGGAAGCGGTTGAGACAACTTGTCATGCAACAAATCGCTTGTATCTTCACAAGCTACTCGGCAAGAGCGACATCTGAGCTTCTCACGGTAACAAACCCCACGTTGGATACTTTTGAGTATTCGGCTCAAAGTGATACATTCTTGATAAGCATCGTCATTCTAAATTTGCTCCTAAGTCTCATGAAGGTTTCCTACTTGGTTATGGCTCAAACTCTCACACATACCGTGTCTACAACAATTTCACCGAAAGGTTGAAGAAAGCAGTAGATGTGAAGTTTGATGAATCTAACGGCTGCATAAGTAGAGCAATTGCCAATTGATGTAGGAGACAAATACCCTCGGAAGCAATTCAAGACTTGTCTATTGGCAAGATTAGTCCAGCGGAGATGAAGGAGAGTACCTCTTCCGTCAAGTGGAAGCTTCTACCTCACGACAAGGTGAACCAAGAGTTGATATGGAAGCATCCACAAGTGGGACACACCAAGATGAAGAAAGCGAGGAAGTGCACCAAGATGAGCGTCAACAACCTCCTTCTCCACCACGACAAAGAAAGCGACAACGCCAACAATGAAGAAGGCCAAGAAGAAGAACAAGATGAAGAAGATGTTCAACAAGACCCAAGCAAAAGCTTTCACGAGTTCGAGAAAGAATTGCTAAAGATCATCCGTCAAATAAATCTACAATGATATCCAAACCGGAGAATCACTCGCTCTAAAACTCGTTTAGCTAACTTTTGTGAACACTATTCATTCATCTCTAGCATTGAACCTATGAAGGTTGAAGAAGCATTGGAAGATCCAGATTGGATAAGCGCCATGCGAAGAGCTACACAACTTTGAGAGAAATCAAGTTTGGACATTGGTTGAGAAGCCCGACAACAACCACAACATCATCGGTACTAAATGGGTGTTTCGCAACAAGCAAGATGAAGATGGACAAGTAGTTAGCAACAAAGCCGCGTCTAAATCGCCCAAGGCTACACACAAGTCAAAGGTATGGACTATGGTGAGACTTATGCTCCGTTGCTAGACTTGAGTCCATTAGCATCTTACTTGCCTATGCTAATCACCATGATATCACCTTGTACCAAATGGACATTAAAGTGCTTTTCTAAATGGTGAAATAGGAGGAAGTTTATGTTAAACAACCTCCGGCTTTGTTAATCCTAAGAAACCTGATCATGTTTACAAACTTCACAAAGCTCTTTATGGTCTTAAACAAGCTCCTAGGCGTGGTATAAATGCTTGACCAAGTACCATATTGAAAAGCGGCTTTGAAATCGGAAAATTGATTCTACTCTTTTTACTAAAAGGGTCACGGAGAACTATTTGTGTGCCAAATCTATGTTGATGATATTATATTTGGTTCTACTAACCCTCATTTTAGTGAAAAGTTTGAAAAGCTAATGTCGGAGAATTTTGAGATGTCTATGATGAGTGAACTCAAATTCTTTCTTGGTTTGCAAATCAAGCAAACTAAGGAAGGTACCTTTGTCTCTCAAACAAAGTACACCAAGGACTTATTCAAGAAGTTCAATATGCAATAAATGCAAAGGTATGACTACACCCATGCCTACTAGTGGACATCTTGATTTGACCAAGATGGTGAACGGTTGATCAAAGGTTTATCGCTCTATGATTGGTTCATTGTTATATCTATGTGCTTCACGTCCCGATATCATGCTAAGTGTGTGCATGTGTACAGCGATATCAAGCTGCTCTAAAGAATGTCATCTTAAGGCCGTGAAAAGGATAGTGAGATACTTAATCCATACACCAAATTTTGGCATTTGGTATCCTAAGAGGCCTCTTCGATCTTGTTGGCTACTCCGACTCGGACTATGCGGTGACAAGGTTGATAGAAATTCCACTTGGTACTTGTCAATTTCTTGGCAGATCTCTTGTGTCTTGGTCTTCCAAGAAACAAAACTCGGTATCCTTATCCACATGAAGCGGAATACATTCCGCTGGTTCATGTTGTGCTCAATTACTTTGGATGACCCAAACTCTTAAAGATTATGGGATATATGTGAAACATGTTCCATTACTTTGTGACAATGAAAGTGCTATCAAGATTGCTCACAATCCGTGCAACACTCTCGAACTAAGCATATTGAAGTTCGTCATCATTTCATTCGAGATCATGTTGCTAAGGGTGACATTAATCTTAAGCATGTTCGCACCAAAATGCAATTAGCGGATATATTCACTAAACCAATTGATGAGAAAGTGTTTTGCAGGTTAAGAGGTGAATTGAACATCATTGATGCTTCAAACTTGGAGTAGGAACTCCATTGGATACATGCAAGACATGAGCTTATGACTAATCCTTGATATTTCTCTTATGATGATAATCTTATATCTTGGATATATTTGCACCTTGAATGTTATCTAACCCTTGTAGGTACTTGGATGAATCTAAGTCTATGAGATTGCAACTCACTCACATCTTGAGCAATCTCTACATCACCAAGTCTCTACACAATGGTGGTTGAAGACAAGGAAGCACAAACCATTCAAACATATCCTTTGACAAATTCTATGTTGAATTTCATGATTGTCATTTTGGATACACAAGTGCTCTTCCTTGCAAGAACTAACCCATGTAGGTAGATGAACTCAAATTCAAGTGGTGCTCCCAACTCTTGATGAGCTACATCAACCTTGAGCAACCCACACAAGTTCAACTACATGATCATGATCAACACCACCACCCAAGGTATGTTATTCCATCTTAGAAGCTTTACTCCAAGACATGAGTCAAAGCAACTCGACAAGATGTGAATACATCAAGATGTAAGCGAAAATGGTAACCCCATTTTGAGCTTAAGCGATAGTATGACCTATGATCAAGTGATCTCACTTGACTCCTAAGTCAATATACTCTAACATAGGTGACTTTATGCCGACCATATCTAGATGAAGTTCTCTTGTGTTCTTTTTGCTCTTGCATTTGTCTCATGCATATTTGTTTCCCTTTAAAAAACTTCATCTAGATTTCCTTCTTTTCTTTTCTTTTCTTTGTTCTTGCATTCACGCATCCAATTCATTGCAAATCTTTCAGTTAATTCCTTGCAAATCCTTGTGAGATCTTACTTGTCTAGTGAGCTGAGGTGACAAGTGTTTTCTCTGTGATGAACTTCGGTCATGCGGTTTCTTGTCTTGGTCTAACCAAAATCATTCGGTGCAA
>JAHIAM010002817.1:0-25661 GCA_021605205.1 Aegilops longissima
CGGGGAGGCTCTTGTCGGCGTTACAGGAGCAGGGTCCCGAGACTTGCTGCCTGCGGCCCAGTGGCGTGGCTCCTCTGTGACCCGAGTGCCGCCCATCTTCACTAGCGCCCAAGACCCTCGCGAGGGCAAGCCTCATGGCCAGACGACACAAGACCTCCTCGGGAGTGGCCTCACCAGGCTGGCTCGCGAGGGGCGGAGAGATCAAGGAAAGGCGAGCCTCGCGAGGTTCCAATGATGTAAGCCATGACGACCAAGGCCAGGAGGGCGCCAGGCGGGCGCCGCGTAGTGTCCTCGTTTCCTCTTTGGTGTCAAGGAGGCAAGCGCAGGCGAGGAGTACCGAGGCATTAGGCAAAGGTTTCCATATCGATGCAACAAGACCAAGGCCAGCGAGGCGGCGGGGCGAAGGTCACCGTGGAGCCAAGGCAGCGTCACCTCGAGTCTTTGGCGAAGACCACCTTTAGTCAGGATAGCTTGTACTAGCTGTCCCCCTTCAAATTAGCCGTTGTGGCATCCCTTCCATTTAATATTTGGGAAGAGGACCAGGCCTCTATAAATAGGACTAGCCACCCACAGTAGGAAAGGGGAGAGCGGATTCGGATCATCCTCACCCAGAAGTTCACCAAGCACAAGAACACCTCCCCTCGAGAGTATTTCTTCCCCTTATCTTATTCATCCTCAGCCCAAGAGGCAATCTACCACACCACCTTTGGGTAGGGTATTACACCTAGCGGTGGCCGAACGATATAAGTCTCGTGTCTCTTGTGTTGCGAGTTCATCGAGCTAGGATTTGAGATCGCGGTGAAATTTGAGGCATGATTAGGTAGGGAAAATCTTAAATGCGCACCCGGTGTTCGAACCTCAAGGGTTTGCGGAACCGAAATCCGACAATTGTAAGTAGCGGAGTAGTTTGATAGCAAGATAATTTGTAACGAGCAAGTAATGATAGTAGTAAAAAAAAGTGCAGCAAGGTAGCACAATCCTTTTGAAGCAAAGGACAGGACAAAACGGTCTCTTATGATAAGCAAAGCATTCTTGAGGGTACACAGGAATTTCATCTAGTCACTTTCATCATGTTGATTTGATTTATGTTCGCTACTTTGATAATTTGATATGTGGGTGGACCGATGCTTAGGTGCTGTTTTCAGCAGAACTACTGTGGTGTTGTTTTTTGTGCAGAAATGAAAGTTCTCCAAATGAGCTGAAACTTTTTGATGATTTTTTGGAACAAAAGAGACCCTTGAAGCTTCGTGGGAGGGCCATAAGAGCCACGATAAGGGCACAACCCAGCAGGGCGCGCCTGGTGGGCCAGGCTCACCCCACTAGGTTGCGCTCACCTCAAGGGCCATCTTAGCGTGAAACCGGCGCAAAAATCCTATAAATAAAGAATCGATGACCCACAAGTATAGGGGATCAATTTTAGCTCTTTTCGATAAGTAAGAGTGTCGAACCCACGAGGAGGCGAGAAGGAAATGAGAGGTAGTTTTCAGTAAGGTAATGTCTGCAAGTCCTGAAATTGTAAGTAGCGAGTAGTTTGATAGCAAGATAATTAAATGACGAGCAAATAGCAGTAGTAGTAACAAAAAGTGCAGCAAGGTAACCCAATCCTTTTGAGGAAAAGGACAGGCCAAACGGTCTCTTATGATAAGCAAAGCACTCTTGAGGTACAGGAATTCCATCTAGTCACTTTCGTCATGTTGGTTTGATTTGTGTTCGCTACTTTGATAATTTGATATGTGGGTGGACCGGTGCTTAGGTGTTGTTCTTACTTGAACAAACCTCCTACTTATGATTAACCCTCCATAAGCATCCTCAACTACTGAAAAGTATTAAGAATAAATTCTAACCTTAGCATTAAACTTTTGGATCAATCGGTCCCTTACGAAATAAGCGCATAAACTGGGGTTTAAGCTTCTGTCACTCTCGCAACCCACCATCTAATTGATACTCCACAATGCATTCCATTAGGCCCAAATATGGTGAAGTGTCATGTAGTCGACGCTCACATGACACCACTAAGGGAATAGCAACATACATACTATCAAAATATTGAACACATATCAAGTTCACATGATTACTTGCAACATGATTTCTCCCGTGACCTCAAGAACAAAAGTGACTAATAACAAATGACAAACATGTTCATGATTAGAGGAGTATTAAATAGCATAATGGATATGAACATATAATCTTCCACCAAATAAACCATATAGTAATCAACTACAAGATGTAATCAGCACTACTAGTCACCCACAAGCACCAATCTATAGTTCCGGTAACAGAATTGAACACAAGAGATGAACTAGGGTTTGAGATGAGATGGTGTTGTTGTAGATGTTGATGGAGATTGACCTCCCCAAGATGGGAGAGTTGTTGGTGATGATGTTGACGATGAGTTTCCCCTCCGGGAGGGAAGTTCCCCCGGCGGAATCGCTTGGGAGGCAAAAGTGCTCTGCCCAAGTTCCGCCTTGAGGCAGTGGCTCTCCGTCGAAAGTCTCATTCTTATTTTTTTCAGGTCAAAATCACTTATATACGAAGATGGGCACGGAGGTGGGCAGGAGGCCATAACCGACCAGGGCACACACAGGGGCTGGCGCACCAGGTGGGTTGTGCCCACTGGTGGCCCCTAATGGTGGTTATTGGCTTGATATTTCTTAAATATTCCATAAAAATCTCCGTGAAGTTTCAGCTTACTTGGGTTGTGCAGAATAGGTGGCTGGCGTAGCTTTTCGAGTCAGATTCAGTGCGGAATTCTCCTCTTTGTGTGTACCTTGCAAATTATGAGAGATAAGGCATTAGAATTACACCAAAAAGCATTATTATGGATAAAAACATTATAAATAACAGTAAGAAAACATGATGCAAAATGGACGTATTAGAAACCATCAGAAGTTAACCTAGATCAAAAGTTTCGCCGCTGCAAGGCTTCGTAGAAACCAAAAACCAATCTAGACCCCGTTCTGGCACTCCGCCGGAGGGGGGAATCATCACCGGTGGCCATCTTCATCATCCCGGCGGCCACCACGATGAGGAGGGAGTAGTCCACCCCCGAGGCTGAGGGTTTGTACCAGTAGCTATGTGCTCAATCTCTCTCTCTCTCTCTCTCTCTCTCTCTCTCGTGTTCTTGAGATGTCACCATCTTGATGTTCGCGGGCTTTGTTAATATAGACGGATCATATGGTGTTTTCCCCTCTCTATCTTGTTGTGATGAATTGAGTTTTCCCTTTGAGATTTCGTTTTGTCGGATTGAATACTTTTATGGATTTGAGAGCACTTGATATATGTCTTGCATATGAATACTCGTGGTGACAATGGGGTATCGTATTGATTCACTTGATATATGTTTTGGCACTCAACTCGCGGATTCCCGAGGTGACATTGGGGTAATCTACACATAGGGGTTGATGCACGTTCCTGTCTTTGTTTCTCCGGTAGAAATCTTGGGGCACTCTTTGAGGTCCTTTGTGTTGGATTGAGTATTATGAATCTGAAATTATTTGGTTTTATTTTAGTACGAACTCTTGGATAGATCAATCTGAAAGAATAGCTTCGAGGTGGTTTCGTACCCTACAAATAATTTCTTCTTATGTTCTCCGCTAGATAGGAACTTTGGAGTGATTCTTCATGCACTTTGAGGGGTGGTTATATGATCGAGTTACATTAGCGCTGTTGAGAGATTGCACTAGCGAAAGTACGGACCCTAGGCCTCATTTTCAAGCATTGCAATACCGTTTGTGCTCGGTTTTATCAATTTCTACATTGCTGTTTTTTATTTTTCTTATTACAAAAATCAATATCTACTATCAATATTACACTTGTATCACCATCTTTTCGCCGAAATAGTGCACCTATACAAATTAGCATTGTATTTGGTGTGTTGGGGACACAAGAGACTTTTTATTATTTGGTTATAGGGTTGTTTGAGAGAGACTATCTTCATCCTCGCCTCCACGGATTGATAAACCTTAGGTCATCCACTTGAGGAAAATTGCTATTGTCCTACAAAACTCTGTGGCAGAGGCCCAACACGTGTCTACAAGAATAAAGTTGTGTAGTAGACATCAGCAAACAAGTTGGAGGAAGCCACCCCCTGAAGAACATCATGACTACGAGAAGACCGCTCGAGCTACTTCATATGGATCTCTTTGGTCCAAACACCTATAAGTGTCTCGGTGGAAACTCGTTTGGTTTAGTCATAGTCGATGATTTTTCAAGAATTACGTGGGTGTTCTTTCTTGAGGATAAATCACATGTCCAAAATATCTTCAAGAACTTCGTTAGGAAGGCCCAAAATCAATTTGAAGTGAAGATCAAGAAGGTTAGCGCGACAGCGGAGCGGAGTTCAAGAGCGAATATGGACAACTTTCTTGACGAAGAAGGATTTCACATGATTTCGACTCGTACTGCGCCTCAACAAAATGGAGTTGTTGAGAGGAAGAACTAGACTCTTATTGAGATGGCAAAACGATGCTTGATGAGTACAAGGCGCCAAAACACTTTTGGATGAAGAGGTTGAGACAGACTTGTCATGCAACAAATTGTCTATATCTTCACAAGCTACTCGGCAAGGCGGCATCTGAGCTTCTCACCGTAACAAACCCCAAGTTGGATACTTTGAGTATTCGACTCAAAGTGCTATATTCTTGATAAGCACCGTCGCTCTAAATTTGCTCCTAAATCTCATGAGGGTTTCCTACTCGGTTATGGCTCAAACTGTCACACTTACCGTGTCTACAATTTCACACGAAAGGTTGAAGAGGCAGTAGATGTGAAGTTTGGTGAACTAACGGCTGTAAGTAGAGCAATTGCCAATTGATGTAGGAGACAAAGACCCTTGGAAGCAATCCAAGACTTGTCTATTGGCAAGATTTGTCCAACGGAGGTGAAGGAGAGTACCCCGTCTGTCCAAGTGGAAGCTTCTACCTCACGACAAGGTGAACCAAGAGTTGACATGGAGGCATCCACAAGTGGGACACGCCAAGATGAAGAAAACGAGGAAGTACACCAAGATGAACCTCATCAACCTCCTTCTCCACCTCAACAAGAGAACAAGAACATCAACAACGAAGAAGGCCAAGAGGAAGAATTAAGATGATGAATAATATGTTCCACCTTGACCCAAAGAAAAGCTCTCACGAGTTAGAAAAGAGTCTCAAGATACCATCCCGTCGAACAAATCTTCAATGATATCAAACCGGAGAATTACTAAGCTCTAAAACTCGTTTGGCTAATTTTGTGAACATTATTCATTCATCTCTAGCATTGAACCTATGAAGGTTGAAAAAGCATTGGAAGATCCGGATTAGATAAATGCCATGCACAAGAGCTACACAACTTTGAGAGGAACCAAGTGTGGACATTGGTTGAGAAGCCGACAACAACCACAACATCATTAGTACCAAGTGGGTGTTTACGCAACAAGCAAAGCGAAGATGGACAAGTCGTTACGCAACAAAGAGCGTCTAAATAAGCCCAAGGCTACACTCAAGTCGAAGGTATGGACTATGGTGAGACATATGCCCCGTTGCTAGACATGAGTCCATCCATATTACTTGCTTATGCCAATCATCATGATATCACTTTGTACCAAATGGACATTATAAGTGTTTTTCTAAATGGTGAAATTGAGGAGGAAGTTTATGTTAAACAACCTCCCGGCTTTGTTAATCCTAAGAAACCAGACCATGTTTACCAAATTCACAAAGCTCTTTATGGTCTTGAACAAGCTCCTAAAGCATGGTATAAATGCTTGACCAAGTTCCTTATTAAAAAAGGCTTTGAGATTTGAAAGATAGATTCTACTATTTTTACTAAAAGGGTTAATGGAGAAGTATTTGTGTGCCAAATTTATGTTGATGATATCATATTTGGTTCGTCTAACCCTCATTTTAGTGAAAAGTTTGGAAAGCTAATGTCGAAGAAGTTTGAGATGTCTATGATGTGTGAACTCAAGTTCTTTCTCGGTTTGCAAATCAAGCAAACTAAGGAGGGCACCTTTGTTTCTCAAACAAAGTATACCAAGGACTTATTCAATTCAACATGCAAGAAAGCAAAGGTATGAAAACACCCATGCCTACTAGTGGACATCTTGACTTGACTAAGGATGGCAAATCGGTTTACCGCTCTATGATTGGTTCATTGTTATATCTATGTGCCTCCTGTCCCGATATTATGCTAAGTGTGTGCATGTGTGCACGATATCAATGACACCTAAAAGAATGTCATCTTAAGGATGTGAAAAGGATAGTGAGATACTTAATTCATACACCAAATTTTGGCATTTGGTATCCTAAGAGGTCTTCATTTGATCTTGTTGGCTACTCCGATTCGGACTATGCCGGAGACAAGGTTGAGAGAAAGTCCACTTGGTGCTTGTCAATTTCTTGGTAGATCTCTCGTGTCTTGGTCCTCCAAGAAACAAAACTCATATCCTTATCCACCTTGAAGCGGAATACATTGCCGCTAGTTCATGTTGTGCTCAATTACTTTGGATGAGCCAAACTCTTAAAGATTATGGGATCTATGTGAAACATGTTCCATTGCTATGTGACAATGAAAGTGCTATTAAAATTGCTCATAATCCCGTGCAACATTCTCAAACTAAGCATATTGAAGTTCATCATCATTTCATTCAAGATCATGTTGCTAAAGGAGACATTGATCTTAAGCATGTTCGTACCAATAAGCAATTGGCGGATATATTCACCAAACCGCTTGATGAGAAAGTATTTTTTCGTTTGAGAAGTGAATTGAACATCATTGATGCTTCAAACTTGGAGTAGAAACTCCATTTGGATGTATGCAAGGCTCTAATCCTTGATATTTCTCTTATGATGATGATCATATGTCTTGGATATACTTGCACCTTGCATGCTATCTAACCCTTGTAGGTACTTGGATGAATCTAATTCTATGAGATTGCCACTCACTCACATCTTGTGCAATCCTACATCACCAAGTCTCTACAAATGGGGTGGTTGAAGACAAGGAAGCATGAATCCTTTCAAACATATCCTTTGACAATCTCTATATATCAAATTTCATTTGGTATCAAACTTCATGCTTGTCATTTTGGATACACAAGTGCTCTTCCTTGCAAGACTAACCCATGTAGGTAGATGAACTCAAACTACAAGTGGTGCTCCCATCTACATCAACTTTGATCATCTCACACAAGTTCAACTACATGATCAAGATCAACACCACCACCCAAGGTATGTTATTCCATCTTAGAAGCTTTACCCCAAGTCATGGATCAAAGCGGCTCAACAAAATGTGAATACATCAAAATGCTTAAATGAAAAATGCAACCCCATTTTGAGCTCAAACGATTAGTATGACCTACGATCAAGTTTTCTCACTTGACTCCTCAGTCAATATACTCTAACATAGGTGACTTTGTCGCCGACCAATTCTAGATGAAGTTCTCTAGAGTTTTTCTGAGTTCTTGCATTTGTCTCTTGCATGTTTGTTTCCTTTTTCAAAAAAACTTCATCTAGATTTCTTTCTTTTCTCTGTTATGTTCTGCATTCCCTGCGTCCAATTCATTGCAAATCTTTTAGTTAATTCCTTGAAAATCCTTGTGAGATCTTATTTGCCTAAGTGAGCTGAGATGACAATTGCTTTCTCTCTGTGTTGAATTCGGCCTCACCGGTTTCTTTCTTTCGGCTAAACCGAAACAACTCGGTGCCACCGAAGAGAAAGACTCGGTGTTACCGATTTCAATGTTGAGAAAACACTTTGCCATTTCCATCCTGCATATTTGTAGTAGCTCCAGTCCATGATTCTTGTCCTCTACTAGCATCTTACATTACATGTTGCTTTGTGATGTCGCTTGAAGCTACATCGGCATTTCCCCAAAGAGGAAGGGATGATGCAGCACAATGGCGGTACGTATTTCCCTCAGATATGAAACCAAGGCTATCGAACCAGTAGGAGAACCAAGCAACACAACATAAACAGCCCCTGCACACAAATAACAACCACTCGCAACCCAACGTGTTAAAGGGGTTGTCAATCCCTTCGAATATGGCGCGAGAAATTGGTGTGTGGATGGGAGAAAATTGTAATAGATTGAATAAATAGATCACAAATAAATAAAAGTGCAGGAAGTATTTTTGTATTTTTGGTTTAATAGATCTGAAAATAAATGCAAAAGAAAAAGTAGATCACAAAGGCAAATAATATGAGAAAGAGACACAAAGGCGTAGGTTTCACTAGTGGCTTCTCTCGAGAAAAAATAACAAGCGGTGAGTGTTGGGGATATAACTATTGGGTATGACCCACTCAGGAGGGGCCGGGCCATACCAATGGTGGTTCATAATGACAAGGCCCATGAAGATATTGAAGATGGCGGTCCACGAAGCAGGCTTACTAAAGGCCCGAAAACCCACGAGGCGGCATGAGGCCCGCAGGTGTAAACTGCCACATCTGTATGACTTGTATTGTAAGGCAAGTGGAGTTAGTCACCGAGCCGGACACGTTGTGTATGGCAGCCGGGACTCAAATAAGTGTCGGTGTCAACACTACAAAAAAGACACATCCATGACATTTTTGGGCGAGCGAAATTTTTTACATCATACATATGACACTTCTATAGCGATAATTGTGACAAAACCGGTATCATCATAGATGTGGTGGGATCCTACTTCTATGACAAAAATCATGGCGAGAAAATGGGCTTTTCATCCTGGGCGGGCTGGAGATGCAGCTGCATGACATTCTTTGGCCGTCCATGACGAGAAAAAACCATGGTAGAAGCGAGGAGGAAAATTTCGTGGAGTTCGGTTCACGGTGGGAGGTCGGGGGCGGCGATCGCGTTTCTCGTACCGCGTGTATGCGTGTGTGCGAGTGTTGGCTCTAACCGAACGGCGGCGTTGGGCTCGCCCGAACCCGGCGATTGCCTTTGCGAGCTCTGCGTTCTGAACCCGGCGGTCGATCGATGGTACATTAGCGAACCCGATGGGCGATTCCTTCACTCTGCTGCTAGCTGAAGCTGATCGATTGGATGAACAATGAGCATTGCGGGGGGTTGGATGAGCAGTGGCGGTGGCATTGCCTCTGGATGAACAGGACCCGTGGTGCGGAGGGCTGGATGAGCGGTATATGGTGGAGGGGTGGCCGTGGAGGGTGGTTGAGCAGGACCCAGCGGTGTGGAGGCTGGATGAGCGATGAAGCGGTGGAGGGTGCCCGTGGAGGGTGGTTGAGCAGTGAGCGGTGGAGTAAGCGGTGGTGGGCTGGATGAGCAGAGGGCCCGTGGAGGCTGGAGGAGGTCGGCGGTAGCCGTGGAGGTGGAGGAGGTCGATGATGGAGATGAGCGGTATCCGTGGAGTCCGTTTTGCGTCGCCACACCTCCCGATGAACAGGACCCTGTTTGACCGTGGCGCTCAACACAAGTCCGTTTAGTCCGTTTTGCGTCGCCACACCCTCCCGATGAACAGGACCCCCGTTTCGACCATAGGAGGTCCGTTTCGTCCGTTTTGCGATACGCCACACCCCTCCCGATCAACATGACCCCCGTTTCGACCGTAGGAGGTCCGTTTCCTCCGTTTTGCGGTATGCCACACCCCTCCCAATCAACGGGACCCGTTCGAGCGTGGAAGTCTGTTTCCTCCGTTGTGCGATACACGCGAGCCTCGTTCCATCTCTGTTCCGTCCAAGCCCTCCCGCTGAACACGACCACGCATTCCGTTCCGACCCGGCGATTGGCTCCCCATGAACACTGACAGCGATGCTGTTTCTCCGTTCCGACCTGGCCATGTATCTTCGCGAGTAAGCGTTCGAGACCCGCCTATATGTACACATACGTGGCCGTATTTTCTTTCTTGCACCACGACCGGCTATGCGTACGTGTACATGCTACGTCGTGCCTCTACTATGACACGTCGCGGCGCCTCTACAACGACCGGTATGTGCGTACCGTTCCACGACCAGAATAACAACGCTCGTGCGCCGACCAGGTGGGTCGGTATCGAGACACTTCCTTGCGTGCGAAGATGTGGTGATGGGTCCCGCCCGATCGAAGCGTAATCGTTTTTTCTTGCGGACGCACTTCCTTGCATGCGAAGATGTAGCTGGTGGGTCCCAGCGGTCGGTAATTGTGTTTTTTGCTGGGCGCACTTCCTTGCGTGCGAAGGTGTAGCTGGTCGGTCCCAGCAATCGATCGAAGCGTTTTTCACAATCGGTGGCCCGTCCGATGGGTCCCTTTGCATCGGTGGAGAAATAATTATTTTCAGCGTAATAAGGAGCCTTTATCGGCGTTACGGGAATGGGGGTCCCCGGACTTGCTGCACAGGCTGTGGCGTGGCTCAAAGGCCCAAGACAGCCACACTTCATCAGCGCAAACTCAAGACCCTCGCGAGGCCAAGCCTCCAGGGCGGGGCGACAAGAGCTTCCTCGGTAGCGGCCTCGTCAGGCTGGCTCATGAGGAGGCGGAGAGTTCAAGGCGGGTACCTGCGAGGTGCCCATGGCGTAAGCCATAGCGACCAAGGCGCCCGGTCGGCGCAGCCGGCGGCGATCCTCCTTCCTCTTTGGTGCAAAGGGCAAGCGCGAGCAAGAGCATCAAGCAAAGGCATCCGTTTGATTACAATGAGACCAAGACCAGCCCCAATGGTATGGAATGCGGTCATCGTGGAATAGCAGGCGTCATCACGAGCCTTTGGCGGCGAGGACCAACTTTAGTCGGGATAAGTGTACCGTTGTTCCCCTTCAAAATGGCCAATTCTTGGCGCCCTTCCGCTCAATATTTGGGAAGAGGCCGGGGCCTTCGTATATATAAGTAGAGCTAGCCACCATAGGAGGGGCGGAGGATCCGCCATCGGAATCAAAGAGAGATAGAGACCCGATCCTCAAGCTAGAGGCGACAGGACACCACTGAGCAGTTCATTGCTCCCACCAGAACAGACCCTCGCAAGGTTGTTCTTCCTGTCTTATTCCTCATCAGCCCAAGAGGCAATCCACACACCACACTGGGTAGGGTATTACACCACGATGGTGGCCGAACCGATATAAATCTTGCGTCTCTTGTGCTGTTCTTGTTAGTAGTTTAGGTCCCTGCGATTGGCGGTATGAGGCGGTGGAGGTTGGATCTCGCGCACACCCAGTTGAACCTTAAAGTGCGGAACCGAAATCCGACATTTGGCGCGCCCGGTAGAGGTGCGCCGGAATCTGCCTTACGCCACCTCGTGTCCCGTCGTATCGTCATAACCATGTCCGGCGACCAAGCGGGCAACCCAGATCCTGGGCGGCGTGGCCCGCCCTTGAGCTCCTTCGCCTCGGGCGACCCGTGTCCCAGGCAGCTCGCGGTCCCTTAGCGCTGCGGGTGGCCATGAGCCGGACGAGCCTCAGCAGCTCTTACACGCGGCCGGCGAGCGGCAAGCAGGGCCTCCAACCACGCGCGCGACCACATCACCGTACACCCGCGGGGAGGCAGGCGAACTCGAGGCCGCTCACGGTGGCCGAGGCTGCTGCGGTGCGAGCTCTTTGGAAGCGGCCATGACGTCTTCTTTGGAAGCGGTGGCGGGCTCTGAGCCGCCGCCTCGGGGCTCACCCCTGCACCCAACCCCACCTCGGACCGAGGCGGCCCTGCAGGGGGCTCAGCGTGCGTGCCAGGCTCAGCTTCTCGGCACCGGCGAAGCTGTCAGCGCCGGGCGGCGAGGTTGCCCGCCCGGCCAGCAGGAGAGAAGACCAGCGCAACTCGCGGCCTGGTGGACGCCGCGCCACCACCCCATGGCGGGCGCATCAAGCGAGCAGCGAGCACGCTCAACACTCTGAGCATAGCCTTCGGGCGGCGGCGGCGGAAGAATCGTGCCCCATGATGGACCAAGGGCACCCGCGAGAGAACAAGACTCGCTCCTCGGCCCAATCGGGGATGGGCGCGAAGCAGCAGCTCTTCGGAGTCTCGAGACAGTCCCACTGGACATGCGAAGCGGCGATTGCTCGGTACGCTACTTCCTCAAGAACAAACATCGCTAACCATAGGTCGCGGAAGGTACAGTCGCCCACGACGGCGGCTGCCCGCTCCGCGATCTCCTACCCCTCGGGAGGCGCGGGAGTCTGCGGAGAGGCGAATATCCGACATCACCATGGCGTTCGAACAAGGCGTTCTCGGGAGGTAGGCCCTCTCTGCTGGGAGGTGCCTCGGGGCCTGCCTGGCGGAGAGACCCGTTGTCGTCAGAGGAACATTGGCGACTCTACCCGGCGGCGTCACGGTTTCCGGTCGTCGTTGGTGTCACTAGAAGTGTGGCGCAAAGCGGGGCCCTCGTCTGGCGATATGAAGCAAGGCAGTACTGTGAAGAAGGCCGTGCAGTGAAGCTCCTCGCATACCTGTGACACTCTCACGTAATAATGAGTGGGGCTGTACCGCCCCGAGTCTCGAGTCTGCGGCCTCGAACCACAGGGCTCCCTCCTATGCCCGATAGCGACACTTAGCTCATATTTGGTGAGAAGATGTCCAAGACTAGACTAGGTGCGGACAGCGGCATTTTCTGCTTTCATTTGGTTTTCCCTCTGGTATCGTTTTCCCTGTTGGATTTAAGTTGAATTTGAGCTTGAAGATTTGCGTGTATTCGGGAAGGGTGCTTAGTCTCGTTCGAGCAAATATCTCGCGTTTGATTACAACTCCGCCTCGGCTGCCTCCCCTCGCGAGCCCCTCGCGAGCCGGACAAGACCAAGCTCGCGCCTGGCCAACCCGTCGCCGCGCGTCCTCTCGAAGGTTTTTCTGCAGGTCCTCACAGTTCAATCGATAGACACTCAGATCGTTGCAGCCTCCCACGCTATCTCGAGGCTGCGTCTGAAACAAGGTAAACCATCCAACTAGCGCGCCGGCAGCCAACCACTTGGCGGGCGTATGGGCGTTGACACTGCTATCTGAAGAACACAAGTTTTACATGAGGGCTCCCCTCCCAAAATACTCTCCTCACCTCCATCAGGCCAAAACCTGAGTTCTATTCATGCGGGGTAATGGAACAAGGACAATACATGATCGGTCGGATAAATCCCCAATGCATCCTCGGGAGCACCTCCGAGCCGTTCTTTGGCGTCGGCTGGCCTCGCCGTCATTGTCTGCACGATGCGTCGCATGGCGTCTCGGCGTTCTACCGCCGCCCTCGCCGGCGGCCATGACCCGCGTCGTCATCGGCGAAAGGCGGACAAGGGCATCACGTTGTCTTCCACCGGTCGCGAGTCGCCGGGCGGCTGAGGGGCTGAAGCGATAACTTCTTCAAAATCGAAGTGAAGTCCATGTCCGGAGATGGCTGAAAAGCGAGAAGAAGCGTGCGTACAGCGGTAGCTCCTCTCCTCCACCAACTGTCGGCCACGGCGACCGCGCCTCGATCGCGCCACCACGTCGATGAAGAACTGAAAGGTTGCGGCGTAGTTAACGCGTGCGGCTGGCTCTGCCGCCTCGAATGTTATCAAAACTCGTTAGCTCTTTCTGGGCGTGGCGAGCATGGGGCGGTGCTCGTGCTCCAAGATTAGCGTTGGCGCATCTCGTCCGCGATACGGCGCAATAGCCTCGGCCTCCTCCACCGTTGGCGAAGAGGCGCCTCGGCTTTGAAGGTGGTGGACTCCCTCTGCGCCACCTCGAGGCGGCCCGAAACATCGGCCGCCCGCGCCGCCTCCTCGATTTGGTCCTCAAGGCAGCGATCCTGCCCTCGGCCTCGGCGCTTGATCAACCCTAACCGCTCCTCAAACTACTTTTCGAGGTTCGGCGCGCCGCCGCCACTGGCGTCCGACCTCCTCCATGCCAGCGGGCTTCCCGTGCTGCAACCTCATCCTTTGCCCGCGTGGCCAGCGCTCCCTCGTCTCAAGCGCTCGTACTGGTAGCCCGCGTTCGGCGCTTCAGCGTCGGCGCCTCTTCGCGCACGGAGCTCCGCCCGAGTCGCCAAAAGCCACCTTCATCGGCGCAAGAACTGCCTCGCGCAGCTCGCTTGCTCCTCCAACGAGTGGCACCGGGCGAGGCTTCCATGCCCGCTCCTCCGCCGCCTCTCGCCGCTTTGTCGGCTGCCGGGCCTCCTCGGCGGCGAGAACAAACCTCGAGAAGCTGCAGCGGCATGTAGCCTCCGTCATCAAGCTCAGCTGGCGGCAGGCAGCAAAAGGCGGCAGCGCCCTCCGCTCGCGCCTCTCTGCGACCAGGCGCGAGGCCCTCGGCCTCAAAGCGCGCGTCTTCGTCAAGCAAGCTCTTCACCAGAAGGATCACCGCGTCGGCCGCCCTTGAAGAAATCCTTGGCGAAGGCGCGGCGCTCCAGCAGCGCTTCGCGCCGTCCTCCACCATCAACCGCCCGGTAGCGGAAACTCTGATCAACACTCCCCTCCGGGCAGAAGTGAAGGTGGCACCCTCGCGATGGCAGGCGCGCCCGCGCCGAAGCCCGGCACAGGCCAGCCCATCCCAGGCGAGGCGCAGAGCGCCTCGGCCAATCGCCGTCCTGACCCGGCGAGCCTGACAGGCTAGCTATGCCTCGGGAAGGCTCGTGAGGAAGGATCGCGAGTGCGCGAGGGGCCATGGCCAGCGCCTCGGGGCCAGTTCACCTCCCGGTCGCCCTCACCACAAGGGCTCCAGCTTGGAGCACTTTCGAGGGCTGGGGAGGCGGCCGGGAGGGCGGCTCCTCACCCGTCTCCATGAGCTCGGCGGGGAAGGGGCACAGGGGCGGGGGACCGAGTCAAGCAGAGAAGAATCAAAAATTGGAGAAGGAGAAGGCTGACTCGTCGGTAGCAAAGTACTTCAGCGCTTCCAGGTGACAAGGAGTAGTGTCGCGGGCCTCCCTTCTCTTAGGAGGGCCTCGAAGTTCCTGTGAGCGACCCAAGATTTGGCGCGAGGTCAGCTGCAGCGAGGAGGAAACATCAAAGCGACCAGCGTCGAGGCGTCCGCTGTGCCTGTTCTTGATCGCCTCGCCAAGAGAAGCGGCGAGGGGCCTCGGGAGCTTCATCGCGAGCGTTGCAGGCGGCTGCATGCGCCGCCCCGGCGGCATGAGCCTCGAGCTGCCCCCTCCGGCGTCGCCCGGCCCATCACCCAGCGAAGTCCCTTGACCTCTCGGCTCGTGCCTTCTGCTCCGCCACTTGAAGAGCGCCTTAGCCTTGGCCATTGGAAGAGCTGTCACCACTGCTGGATTCTCGTGAGGCCCCTCGAGACCAGCGGGGCACAGCCGCCATTCATCGAAGATAGGCATCTGGTTCACCGTCACCCCTGTTCGGCCGAGAAATGCAGCAAGGCCCCTTCATGCGGATGCCACGGGGTTAGGATCGCCCGATCGGGACTAGGAGCACTTTCCTTAGCGCTTGAGGCGTGGGGTCTTCTTCTGGAGCCTCATATGATCGCCAGGCCAGCTGAAGGCCCACATCCGGTGGGAATGGTGGCTGGAGAGAGAACAATGCGGCGCGGCAGGAACTCCTTCACCACCTTGGTATTTGTCATCAGCGACCTCGAGGAGCAATGGCCTTGAACAAAGATGAGCCGAGGGCTCGGCGTCTCTGGCTGACCTGAATTGGGGACAGCGGTCGAATCGGCTCGAGATAGCGAGGGTGGGCACCCCATCCATGTACATCCACCTCTCGCGAGAACTCAGCGCGGGCGGAGGCAAGCTGAAGTCAATACACAGGGCCGCTGTCTTGGGGCGGCGATGAAAGCTCACCCGCGCCAAGCATTGAGTGGGGTCAACAAGGTCGCAGAGAGAAGAGTGGCGCTGACAAGGCAACGAGGAAGGATGCCCATCATTGCCTCACAAAGCGAACCGAGAGAAGAGTAATGGACTCGGGACCCGGATGCATCATGTGGATGCGATAGTGGGAAAACACGGCATTGAAGAAATCGAGAGAAGGGGAACCAGTCCGCCCATGAGCGTCAGTAAATACGGACCTCGGTGACTATCCTGTCGATGGTGAAGTGGGGCCTTGGGCCAGGCGTCGTCCTCCGCGTCGTTGAATAAGTGGCGAGCCGAACTGACCTTGCCCAAGCCCTCCAGTTGAGTATGATCGTGAATTGAGTGAGTGAGAGCCGCTGGCGATGAGCAAAGCGAAAGCGAGTTTCTTCCTTTCCCTTCTTCGTCAGACCATGGCGTCGAAAGAAGGAGGATTTGAGATTGGATTGGAAATGGAAGCTGGAGTTCGAGAGGAAGGACGGGCGCTGGCGGCGAGGAGGAGAAACGGATGTGTGCGATGGCGTGTCCGCCTAGCAAGGCCGAAATAATAAGGCGTGGGGGCAGTGCATACGTCCAATCAACCTCCCAGCGTCGCCCGAGGCAGCGAGCTGTTAGAACTGCTGACGCCCGCCTGCCCTTCGCCTCTCTGCTGGTCAAGTTGGCGCGCCGTGGGCCAGGGCTCTTGTCGGTGTTGCAGGAATGGGGGTCCCCAAACTTGCACACTGCGGCCTCTTGGCGTGGCTCAAAGGAGGCCAAGACAGCCCATCTTCATCAGCATAAACTCAAGACCCTCGCGAGGGCCAAGCCTCATGAGGCGGACGACAAAGAGCTTCCTCGGGCGTGGCCTCGTCGAGTGGCTCATGAGGCCGCGGAGATTTCAAGCAGGGTACCTCGCGAGGTGCCCATGGCGTAAGCCATGGCGACCAAAGGCGCCCGGTCGAGCGCCAGACCAGCGCCAGCCTCCTCCTTTCCTCTTTGGTGCAAAAGGAGCAAGCGCGACCAGAGCATCAAGCAAAGGCATCCGTTTGGTGCAATGAGACCAAGACCAGCCCCAGCGGGTACGGAATGCGATCATCGTGGAGCCCAGCGGCGTCATCACGAGCCTTTGGCGGGCGAGGAACAACTTTGGTCGGGGATAAGTGTACCGCTGTTCCCCTTCAAAATGGCCAATTGTTGCCGCCCTTCCGCTCAATATTTGGGAAGAGGCGGGGCCTTCGTTATATATAAGTAGAGCTAGCCACCATAGGAGGGGGACGGAGGATCGCCATTGGAATCGAGAGAGAGAGATGAGAACCCGATCCTCAAGCTGAAGCGGCAGGACACCACTCAGCAGTTCATTGCTCCCACCAGAAACAGACCCTCGCTGACTTCTTCCTGTCTTATTCCTCATCAGCCCAAGAGGCAATCACACACCACACATTGGGTAAGGTATTACACCACGATGGTGGCCCGAACCGATATAAATCTTGCGTCTCTTGTGCGTTCTTGTTAGTAGTTTAGGTCCCTGCGATTGGCCGAGTGCGAGGCGGTGGAGGTGGATCTCCTTACGCGCGAGTTGAACCTTAAGGTCTGCGGAACCCGAAATCGGCAGGCACTTCCTTCTGCGACAGCGGACCCAGCTGTCGGCGTCTCCGCGCCTGATACTCTTCGATGGAAGTCGGTGGTTGACCACATTGACCACGCCGGCGCGAGAGCACCAAGGTGGCGGACGATGGCGAAGGCCTATGAAGGGGATGACAGGAGGCGAGGAAGACTTCGGCGATTGTTTCCCCAGCGGAGAATCTGTGTATCTGAGGTTTTCTGGTTCGTCTGCCGTTGCTTGGGAGAATAACAGCAGGTGTGTGGGTGAGTAGGGGATGGCTAGGCCAGCAATGGGAATGCAGTGGGGCGGTGAGGCTGCTGCGTGAAAGCACGACCGGCAGCGGAGGAGGAAGCGAGCAGTCCAGCGGTGCTTGTTGGCGGCTAGAAACAGAGAGATTGAAGAAACACGGCTGACGTTGAATGGACATCAACAGATCCTTGCTTGTCGTCAACCTTTTTTAGGAAAGCCTCAAATCTGTGGAAAACAGCATACAGCCCATCTGCCATTATTTCTAATAATTTACAGCCCATTTGCTAATTCTTAAGGTTTTTGGAGCCCATATTCTTTTAGTT
Organism: Aegilops longissima; assembly: GCA_021605205.1. Taxonomy (NCBI): domain Eukaryota; kingdom Viridiplantae; phylum Streptophyta; class Magnoliopsida; order Poales; family Poaceae; genus Aegilops; species Aegilops longissima. The sequence continues at coordinate 17,784 of JAHIAM010002817.1, forward strand.
AGCATTACAGCCCATATTGTGGCCGCGGTTAAAATTATTATCGAAATTTTGCATATTTGGTGAGGTCCAAACAGTTTTTAATCCCGAAATTTAGACTCCCATTCAAACTGATTTTGAAAATAAATGTATATCAATATAAAATCCAAAAATTCTCCATCCATAAAAATTAATGTAATTTAAAATCTTGAAATGAAAAAAGATATTTCAAACTAATTGCGGTTTGATGTGTTTTTAGAAATGTATAGCCAATTTCTCATTCTTGATGGGCCATTTTCTCGGCGGTCAGATAAGCTCTCCTCGTCTTGAAAGATTTGCAGCCCAACAGGCTGACAAAGCAACTTACTTGGCAAATCACAAAAACTAGGCGTGGCCATGGACCCGGTATCGGCCTCTCCACGTCTGATACTCTTCGATGGAAATCGTTCCTTGACCACGTTGACCCACCTTGCCTGAGAGCACCCCAGTGGGTGGGCAGTGAGCCTAGGAAGGGGCAGCCGGAGCCGGGAAGATCACGGCGGTGGAAGCCCATATGGAGAAGAGTCTGAGGTTCAACTGGTTCGGCTATGGTGTGAGGCTGCCGTCGCCGCCCTTGAACTGGCGGCGGTGGGAATAGTAGAGGCGGTGAGGCCTCTGCGGCCTTGAGCCCGACCACAGGAGGCAGGAGCATGCGGCATGATCGGCCTTTGCTTTGGTAATTTGGAGCAAGAAGACGAGAGGTTGAAGAAGCACTACGGACGTTGAATGGACATCGTCTGCGATCCTTTGGAGCTAGAATCGTTCATATTTACTAAGTTGACAAGCCCTTCGTCCCGTCAACTTAGTAGGCCTAAATAATCCTCCACCAAGGTGGGTCCCAGCTAGCGGGGAGTATTCATTTTTGTGCGTAATAAGGAGGCACTTCCGGTGGGTCGGTGACCCAATGAGAGAGCGTTTTTTTCGAAATCGGTGGCCCGTCGATGGGTCAATGATCGAGAAATGATTTTTTACTTAAAATACTGGTGGCCCGTCCGATGGGTCTCGGCTGTCAGTGGAGGAATAATTATTTCTGCGTAATAAGGAGGCACTTCCTTGCGGCTGCCGTGGACCCAGTATCGGCCTCTCCGCGTCTGATACTCTTCCGATGGAAGTCGGTCATTGACCACATTGACCACGCCCGGCGCCGAGAAACACCGGCGGTGGACATGGCGAGCCTAGGAAGGGGCGGCGAGCGGGAAAACAGCGCGATTGATGCCGCAGCGGAGAGAATATGGCGTTCCTTGGTTCGGTACTGCGGTGTGAGGCTGCGTCGCCCAGAAAACGGGGGTGTGGGTGAGTGGAGGATGGCACGGCGGTGGTGGAAGTAGTATGGGGGCGGTGAGGCCTCCGCGGTTGCACAGACACCAGCGGGAGGAAGGGCAGGCGACACGACCGATGCTGCTTTGGCGGTGGAGCAAGAAGACCGGAGGTTGAAGAAGCACTATGGCCGTTGGATGGACATCAGGCCAGTCCTTTGGAGTATTGACTAAGTTGACAAAACACTCCGGCCCGTCAACTTAGTAGGCCCACAAATCGCGCAGCAATATGGTGGGTCCCATTTCATGAGGGTATTCATTTTTTTGGCGTTATAAGGAGGCATTTCCTTGCATGCGAAGATATAGCTGGTGGGTCCGACTTTGTCGGCGAGGAGCGTTTTTCACGAAATCTGAGAGGCCCTTCTGTGGGTCCTAGGATGTCAGTGGAGGAATCATTATTTTGCGCCTAATAAGGCATTTCCTTGTGTGCGGTAGTGGACCCGGTGTCAGCCTCTCCACGTCTGATCCGCTTAGGTGGAGGAATGGCCGCGAACGAGGAATACTCGGCAGTTGTTTCCCCAGCGAAGAATGCGAGGTTCTTGGTTCGTCTGCCGTCGCCGGAGAATAACAGCGAGGTGTGGGGTGTGGGTGAGTAGAGGGATGGCTAGGCCAGCGATGGGAATGCAGTGGGGCGGTGAGGCTGCTGTGGCACACAACCCGACCCATGAGGAGGAGGCGAGCAGTCCAGCGGCGCTTGTTTGATCAATTTGGAGCAGGAAGAGCGAGAGATTGAAGAAACCTGACGGCGTTGGATGGACATCCAACGATTATCTGAACCATCTGTGGAAAGCCTCAAATCTGTGGAAAGCGACATACAACCCATCGCCATTATTTCAAATAGTTTACAGCCCATTTGCTAATTCTTACGGGTTTTTGGGCCCATATTCTTTTTTGTTAGCATTACAGCCCATATTGTAGCCCGCGGTTAAAAATTATCTGAAATTTTGCATATGTCGGTGCGATCTGAACTATTTTAATCCTGAAATTTTGAGTCACATTCAGACTGATTTTAAAAATAAATGTATATCAATATAAAATCCAATAAATTGTCCACGCATAAAAATCAATGCAATTTAAATCTCGAAATGAAAAAAAGATATTTGAAACTAATTGCCGGTTTGATGTGTTTTAAAAATGTACAACCCATTTCTCATTACTGATAGGCCATTTTCTCGGCCAGCCGAATGAAGCTCTCCTCGTCTTGAAAGATTTGCAGCCCAACATGCGTGATAAAGCGACTTACTTGACAAATCACAAAAAAACTAGGCTAGCCATTTTCAAAAAGAAAAAAAAACTATTGGGCTGATGCATGGTAAACATAAAAGAAAGGCTGTCTAGACAGGCGAGTGTCCCCAGACCAGATTGACACCTGCTTCCGTCTCAAAAACAAATTAGATAAATGCCACTCCAATTATGGCGATTCATAAAAATGTCGCAATTTCCAAACTTTGAAAAATGCCACGCAATTTTGCAAACTTTAAAAGCATATTAGTTTGCAAACTTTGAAAAATGCCACTCCGGACTTGAAAAATGCCACTAGAAATGGCATGAAATGGCATTTTCAAAGTTTGGAATTGCGGTGGCATTTCTCGGAGCATTTATCAAATTAACCTAAAACAAAAATAAGCTGGCGAGCTCTTTGGGTCCCTGGTGTCGAGTCGCTCGTTGTGCAATTCTCTCGTTTATTGACTCGTTGACAATGGCATGGGACCCGGATGTAGAAAATCCACTAGGAGCCATTTTTTATTGGCTTGAAATAAGGAGGCGCTTGCATCTTGCCATGACCTTGGCGGGTCCTGTTGTCATCCTCTCCCGTACAATCATCTCTGATTATTATGCGCGTCAACTTGCTGAGCCCACAAGTCAGCCTCTAAACCCGTGGAGGACAAATACAACCCATTTAAAAAATAACATCCCATTCCATACGTTCAAGCGGAAAGTTCAACATTCATAGCAAAGTAGCAGTGCGATCCACATATAAGTCTGAACTTCCGTTGACAACCATCATAGCCAAGTTAACTATCTACTCCCACTAGACAAGTACTAACACTCTTAGAACTAGGCGATGCGGCCACCATCTGTGGTACCGCGCGCCCGGCGGCGTCCTGCCCTCGCCTTGGACTTGCAGGTGCGATAGAAGCGTGTTGCTTTCGCGCGTTGGCCCTTTCCATGCTGGCGTGGTCCACGAAGCCGGCTTCCTGGCGGGAAACCCACTTGACGAGCTAAGTAAAAATCGGCGTGAGCGGCGTGCGTGCCCGACAGCCTCGAGGCTATTGCGGGCGTCGGCCTCCGTGGTCGGCCCGATTCGGGCGCTCACTGCTCGCGACTTCGAGCGTCGATGCGCTGCTGCTCCATGTCCGTGGCGGCGCAAATCGGTGATCGCTGCTCCTCCGCCCGGTGATCGCGCTCAACAATTCCTGCTCCTCCGCCATGCGGTCGCGCTCCAACAACTCCTCGATCGTGCATTGCCATCTAAAGCAGATAGAATGCCTCCTCCCTCCGTCGCCTTCGGTGAAAAAATGAACACTAGTTCGGCGGTGGCCGCCTCGGCGTCCCAGAGTGAGTGGGCGGGGCATAAGCGGACGTGGCGGCGGCGTCGGGCGGTGGGGGCTTATGAGGATATGGCGAGTTGGGTCACGGTGGCCTTGGAGAAGGCGGAAACAGTACTTATAGGGGAAGGTAGCCGACGGTCGCCGAATTCAAAGCATAATGGCTTAGCGCCCGACTTGCTGCGGAAAACTAGAAACTGAAATTATGACGTAGCCGTCCCGTCCGTCCGGTCGCATGCGGCATGGCGGTCAAGCAGTGCACTCGAATCATCTCCTCCTTGTCAATAATGATTTCACGGATTTAAAAAGCCCAACAATTAAAGCATATCTTTTTAGCATCGATTAGCTGCCTTAATTACGACGGCTGCATGCGAGCACTCAGATCGCTCTCACAGGCGATGCTGCGAAGCAGCATACAGCGAGTCATGACAGACGAGCGCGCATGCAGCCACTTAAATGCTGGAATTAATTAGGCAAACTTACGCATGCCGTTAATTATTGCCATGCCTTGGTCTTGCTGCTTTGCTCACGGTACTAATAAACCGGACGGAGGAGTACCTTGGTTGGTGAGAGGTTTGAATTAAGCCACGCAAACCGGAAAGGAGGTACTAATGCGTGCGAGATCCGCTATTTATTAGTGTAGGATCGAGTAGGTTGTTTCTTGAATTGAGCCACGCAAACCGGAAAGGAGGTAATACGTGCGTCATCCGCTATTTATCCGTGTAGGATCGATAGTGTAGCTTGTCAGTTTCTTGAGAGGTAGGCATTTTTATCCGTGTAGGATCGATAGTGTAGCTTATCAGTTTCTTGAGTAGGCATTTTATTCAAAAAACTGCCACGCATCTTCGCGTCATAAATAAAACTGCGGAGGCGCATTTGTAGGCTAGCTAGTGATCGATCGATAACTTGTAAACAACGGCGAACAAAATAAATGCTGATTAATGCATCTCAATGATTCACAGATCATATACAAATATGTAGCTCCAAAAGCAAAGATCAGCCACTTGGATCTTGCTTACGCAACTAAAACTAACTAATACGATTCCCATACATAAGATCAACATGTTAATGCATCTCAATGATTCACGGATCATATACAAATATGTAGCTCAAAAGCAAAGATCTAGAAAAAACATCTGTTCTTCCTACTAACATGGATGCTTCTCTTGGCTAACATTGATGCAGTTGAAAGACAAATTTTTTGTGAAGTCTACAATTCCTCTTGCAAGCGTAAGTGGTTTCACCAATTTGGAACCATGAGAATGAACCACACATGATGGAGGAACATCCTTTGCAATATGATTTGGTCTTCTCTCGATCACATGAGACTATTTTGAGAATACAAACTTTAACTTAGGAAAATGATGCCCATTATATAATCAGACCAAAGCAATGAAGCACCTAGTGTTGGCGATAAATAGTACAATACTACTTTTCTGCAGATCCATGAAGTTTCTATCCAATCTTTGTGTCTATTTTCAAATGGCACTTTGCGATGACTATACTATTCTCTTGTGCAGATTCAACCAAAATTGCGGACACTTTGTTTGTTTTCCAAATAGCAGGCGCAGACATCTCTATGCGCACAAATATCAAGCAGCTAGTAAACATATACCACACCATGTTCGCGATGATGGAAGAAGGTGAAATCGATACAACGAAATTGAGCATCCAATCATTGAATCTGTCTGCACCTCCAATGTAGGTCCACCACTGCCAATAAATTCACATGCAAACCACTAGTATTACTATCTAATGATAGTACAAAAAGAGTAGCAAGATAGTAGCAAACCATGTACCTTCGTAATGAACAGCTCATAGTGCCACCAATTGGATATAAAGGTTTGGAAAAAAACATGCTCCTAATATTGAACCAGTTGGACTTTTTGTGCAGTTCCACTAAAATCGAGCATCCCTGTTTGCATAGATATTGAAAGTGTGATTACTATAAAAGTGGCACTAGTTGAAGCATAGACTCACAAATATAAGCATTCCAATTTCTTAATGGGAAAAGGTAGCAAGACTGTTTCTAACCACCTGTTTGAAGGAATAAATAAAGCAACAACGGCTGATGTCAGGAAGGCATACATAGTTTTTTAAAACTGAGCCATTCTGACCTTTCCTCTTCTTTTAAGCAAATTTTGTGCAGTTCTACTAAAATAAAATGCCATCACCGCCTTGACAATTCTAGGACCTTTGTACAAAAGGAAATGACTTAACATTACATCATGATGTAAGTGTATGTAGTAGACATGCATTAGGGACAAACATCTGACCTCCTCCGATAACATAATGAACATTAATTTTAACAAAGGTGTGACTAGCTACCGGGATAATTTGAGTGAACTCTACACCCTCTATTCCTTAATATAAAGGCGTTTTCATGGTTCAATTTAAAGTACCCAAGCGTCTAGTATTTAGAAAAACAGGTAGTAGTTTTCTTGAGCACATATCTGGAAACCTTGCACACTTTATTTATGTCCATCGCTAATTCAACACCATTCGAATACTACAAATATACACTAATCCGATTGGCTAGTGCAGCAGTTGAGTAGTTAGTTTATTACGAGTGCAGTACAATGGTTTTCTTGAGCAGATTTCAATAAACTCTAAGCTTTGGAAGGTTTCTATAAAATTAACAATACAAAATGTAAAGGTAACAAGTTTGACATTGGTATACTAGCTGTGCATGAGCATTAAACCAAATCTGAAAGCGAAGGTAACTAGCATTATTAACTAATGACATTATAAAAAATTGCAAACCATGTACCTCCAAGGTAAATATCATTTCGAACTCGGGGACCTTAAAAATTGCTATCCCAATCTTGATAATTGATCAAACATAAAAACTTGATCGAACGAATCAAGAGAACAGCCGGAGGAGGAAGTGCCCACTCTTGACCTTTCCTCTTGTCTTCATAATTGTTTGTGCAGTTTAACCAAAATAAAATGACATCAGTAGCCTTGGCATTTTGGTGACACTATACAAAAAATTAACTTATCTCATGAAAGTGAGGTATGTAATCTATAAGCATTATGATGCAAAAATCTGAAGGTAGTAACAAGTTTCATCGTTGGTATATTGGCTGTGCAACAACATTAGAATGCCTTAGCTGAAAAATCTTTAATACATCCACAATCAACAGACTAACCCTGAAATGATCGGTGACATTAAATGGCGCTGCTTAAATTATCGGTGGCATTAGGCGAGGCGGCATTAGTTAAATGTGGCATCACTTTAAAGTAGCATTGCTTGACTTGTTCTGGTTGGCGTTATACTAACAGCAAAAAAGTGGCAATAAGAGCATGGGAGGCCCATTAGGACGATGGGCGCCTGTCGATGTACCTCCGAATGGCAGTGGTGAGGGAGGTATGGTTGCCCGAGCAACAAATATCCGAGCAGCATATGTGGATTCGTCCCATTTTGTTCTCTTTAGCCACCTTTTTCCTATGTGAGGACAACAAACCGATCGACCTGGTCATTCTTTATTGCGTTGTCATGCCTTTCTACCCTTCTTCAACCAAGAGACACGAGACTCGTTCCTTAGCTACTGATTTTCCCTTTTCAACCTAGATCACGGGTTCGATGCCTACTCTCTTGGGCGATCTGTCTCCCTTCCTTTCCTTATTCAACCCAGACATGCATTGATGCGCATGAGTAGGGTTTCCTTTAATAGTGCAAATTATGGTTTTTATGCGTGGCGGCGAAGCGAGAGGATAACAAATTGGGAAGATGGTGGAATGGAAAAAGATCCACATGCAGCGGCGTGCGGATGGGGCAATAGAACAAGGGTATGGTTAGAAAAGAGGTAGCATACCTAAAGTCGGTGGGAAGTGGCTTCGCTCGTGGTGCGTCGTCCTCCGCACACACTGACGTGAGCTTGGGGCGGAGGCCATCCCTGTGGCTAGGTGCGAGTGCGACTTTGTCGTCGAGTCGTGACCTCGCCTGACGACGAGTCGTCAATGCTGCCGTCCTTTTCTTCCCGGCGGATCTGGTG
>JAHIAM010002818.1:0-32027 GCA_021605205.1 Aegilops longissima
AGTCCGTCTCCATATCACCTTCGGTCAGTTGCGACAACTACATACCCGAGCTCATCGACTTGACATCGCCACATCGTCGTGGTACAATGCCATCCTCGGGTATCCAGCCACAGCCAAGTTCATGGCGTTGACCCACCACGGCTACAATGTCCTCAAAATGGTGGGAAGCAGCGGGATCATCCACAGTCCCCCTGAAGAAAGAGATGCGGTGTGCTCCCTCGGTAGCGCCTTCCAAGCCACACGACAATCGAAGACCCAAACAATGATGGCGTCAGATTACCCTCTGAGGCCATCCCCAAGAAGAAGAAGCAACTACTCCGCATAGGGCCTCAAGGGAGCGGTGCCTCTAGCGGCGCCACATCAGGATCGACGCCCGCGCCAGGGGTGCCTCCTTCCCTTGCATAGGAAGGCGCGCCCGGCGCCCGCCTCGGGCAGGGCTCAGGGGCTCTCTTCTGGAGGGCCTCGGACCTAGCCAACATCACGAGGGGGCGCTCGGGCACCATGTGGAGCGTGCTGCGGCATGTTTCCCTCGGGGAGGACAGCAGGCGAGGCGCCCGGCGCTCGAGGAGTTGCTCGCCAAGACCACTCAGGGAGCTACAGGATGCAAGAGCCATCTTTGACGACCGCTGCCACTGGCGCAGCCCCCATCACTACAAAAAAATACACTTCCGTGATGATGCGTGTTTGTCACGATGAGGTCACGTTTACATCATGCATGTACATCCATGACAAATTTATGTGAATCAAGATAGTCATACATGTCTTTGTCGTAGAAGTGTTCCATGACATTACCAAAATTATCATCAAGGAAGTGTCCACTTCCATGACGATAAATCGCGTGTCATAGAAGTGCTTTCGTCAAGGTTGACCGACACGTGGCATCCACCGTAGCGGAACGCCGTTAAGCTATCGGGTCCGATTTTGGATCCAATTACCCGTTAACAACCCGGACCAATGGGGATTTTCCACGTGTAAAATCATCATTGGCCGGAGGAAACACGTGTTGCCTCACCGTTGGGACAAATTTCATCCACTCATTGGACAAGAGGCTCCTATGATAGGTCGACACGTGGCACGGCCCAATAGTGGCCCATTCCGGTGAAAAAGGCCGGCCCAGTAAAAAATAGCTGGCCGGACCATATAAGGCCTACTTGTGTCAGGTCCATTTATGCCCACGGCCCATACGAGATGTGCCAATTCGGCCCATCAACAGCCCGTTAAAGATTTGACACCATTGCAGCCCATCGTCAGTTCGAGCCTATTAACAGCCCGCTATATATTTGGGCTCAATATTGGCCCGATGAGATTTCGGCCTGTTAACGACCCATTCAGTGGATGGGCCAATTTTCACGATGTACATCTTTCGGCCTTTTAGCGACCCATTTAAATATTGGGCTAATTTCTGGCCCGATGTGTATTTCAGCCTGTTGACGGCCCATAAATCAGTTGGGCCATTTGTAGTCGGACCTGAGTTTCGGCCTTTTAGCGGCCCATTTAAGTGTTGGGCCATTTGTAGTCGGACCTGAGTTTCGGCCTTTTAGCGGCCCATTTAAGTGTTGGCCCAATTTCCGGCCCGGTGTGTCTTTCAGCCTGGTGACGGCCCATATATCTGTTGGGCCATTTGTAGTTGGACCTGAGTTTTGGTCTTTTAGCGACCCATTTAAGTGTTGGGCCAATTCCCGGCACATGTGCCTTCGACTGTTAACGGACCATAAATGAGTTGGGCCATTTGTAGTCGGACTGAGTTTTGGCCTTTTAACGGCCCATGCCCTTCATGGTCCAATACCAGCCGGTTTCTCTTTCGGCACTGCTAAAGGCCCACAACAAAGTTGGGCCATTTACAATCTGACGACTTTCGGCCTCTTAGCGCCCATGCTCTTCATGGTCTAGTACAAGCCCATTGTCTCTTCGGCCTGCTAAAGGCCACAGTATAGTTGGGCCATATGTAGCCGAACTTAGTAACACATTAACGGCCCGTGAAATCAATTGGGCCCACCTTTGCCCACTTGATGTCGACTGTTAACGACCGGGAGTTAAGAGGGCGACCATTAACTTTCGGCACTGTAACGGCCCATTAACTTAATGGGCCCACTAAAGTTCGTACATGTCTTTAGGCCAAATTAGATAATTTGAGCCCATTACGAAAACAATTATACCGCAGGGACCAAAACCAATCAAGCAAAGGTATGACATACGGGAAAAGCGTTGCACATCCGGCATATATTACGAGGAAATTACATCCACTTGACAATCAAAGATTGATGCGGTGCAAATAAATGAACAGAACCTAACGATCTACAACGTCACTGTCTGCAACCTTAGCACGGATGGCGCCCATAAGCATGTGGGCAAGTTCTTGCTGCTTTGCTACTTGTCTCTAAAACATTGATCGGTTGTTGTGTCCATGCGACTCCGCACCTCTGATTCCTCCACCATTTCCATCATTCCTTGAGCCATTAATTGGTTCACAAACATACATTTTTCCGTTGCATTGAGGCGAGAGGATCTTGAACAGATTAGGATGGCGATTTTGGCGAGGCTTGTATTATTGATAGTGGAGAGTGTCTCGACCACTGCATCATAACATAAATTAGGAGGGAACCAAACAGATTAATCATGAGTTATTGGCATATTACGGCCTAGATTTATTGGAAAGAAACAATGGGGTTGCCTTGCTGTTTTGAGTTTGTCTTCTTATCTTGATGCTTTGCACAAATTAAGACACTAGCATTGCTATCATTGGCCAAGTCGGATAATAGGAAAGCAACATTGGCTGTGAGCGTTTGGGCAACTAGCCAACACCAAATTAACACAATATGGCACAGCTATCATCAGCCAGGTAAGGTAATACGAAAGCAACATTGACACAATGAATGAATGGGCAACTAGAGCAGCACTACAATTCAGTAATGTGCATGATATCAGATAGTACACTCATGCAGCTCGGTATGCAAAACTACCAGGCAGTTTTCTTTACAAAAATCAATATTGGCGCCTTTAACATTTTGCTACAACTAATTTTCGCTCAAACAAAGGTTGGATTCACGCTGATTAACAAAATACATGCTGATGTAACAATATAGTGATATACAACAGGTACTTACATCAGCATTGGAGCACGAGAGAATTCCATAAGATATTTTCCTCGAATACAATCCCAATGAAGGAAATCTTCTATCATTTAACCTTATTTTCTAAAAGAGATGGGTAAGAAACATGTAGAAAATATGATCAGAATGCTATAAAATTTCATGATGCGAGGATACGCTTATGCTTCTTAGAATGGAGTTGACATTCTTTTGTTGGACTGGAGTGGACTAGTTCTTTGGCCACTGGAATCTGCTTATTATCGATTGGAGTTGGGTTTCTCTGTCTTTGGAGCAGTATCTATGAAAAATGGAGTTGGTTTATTATCTCTGGCGTTTGGATCTTTTGCAAAGACCTGGTTTGTAACCCTTGATTCTAACATAGCCGTCTTCCCTTGCATGCCTTATATAGAAGAATGGTGCTTCAATTATAAAACATGCTACAATAGAGATGGAATAGAGTCTTGAAGAATAGAAAGGCATGACATATTGACATGTATTCCTCCATCCAGAAATAAATGGATGGGTCTAGGCGTATTTCAGTTCTAGATACATCCATTTTATCCATTTCTGCGACATGTAATCCGGACGGAGGAGTATGATGTAAGAGCTAGGGATCTGACAGGACAACATAGTAAAAAACACTAAAACCCTTTGCAGAACCAAAGTAATCAAACCCACGATATGAGATAGTACACTCATGCAGCTCGGGATGCAAAACTACGGTAGTTTTCCTTACAAAAATCAACATTGTGGCCTTTAATCATACATTTTGCTACAACTAAATTTAGATCAGATAAAGGTTGGATTCACGCCGATTAACAAAATACATGCTGATGTAAAAATATAGTGATATACAACGATTACTTACATCTGCATTGGAGTCTGAGAGAATTCCTGCAAGAATCTTTCCTCATGAGACGATACCGTGCAGAAATTCTTCTATATGTTAAGCTTATTTTCTAAAAAGAGATGGGTAAGAAACATGTAGAAAATATGATCAACATGCTATAAAATTTCATGATGCAAGGATACGCTACGCTTCTTAGAATGGAGTTGACATATTTTGCTGGACTGGGCGGACTAGTTCTTTGTACTTTGGAATCTCCTTATTATCGATAGGAGTTGGGTTTCTCTGTCTTTGGGCGGTATCTATAAAAACTGGAGTTGGTTTATTATCTCCTGGCGTTTGGATCTTTTGCAAAGACCTAGTTTGTAACCCTTCAGATTCTAACATAGTCGTCTTCCCCTTGCATGCCTTGTATAGAAGAATGGTGCTTCAATTATAAAACATGCTACAACAGAGAGATGGAATAGGTACTGAAGAATAGAAAGGCATGAAATATTGACATGTATTCCCTCCATCCAGAAAAAAATGGATGGGTCTAGGCATATTTCAGTTCTAGATACATCCTTTTTTATCCATTTCGGCAACATGTAATCCGGACGGAGGGAGTATGGTGTAAGAGCTAGGGATACGGCAGGACAACAGAATTAAAAAACACTAGTTGAATGTAAAACTGTATGCTAGCGGAATACATACAAGAAAAAACTAAGGCAACATACACGTGTATGATTGCGAAACTAAGATGGCATTGCAACAGAGCACTAGAACAACACTTCAATGTAAAAAAACATGGTATGGTAGACAGATGAAGTACATACTGATGAATAACAATGCATAAGATATTCATAAGCATGATGTCCAAATTAAGCAGATGGCATTGCGATAGAGTAGAATGACAGTACTTGAACTTGAAAACATGTTATCATGAATGGAATAGAGTCTTGAAAAACAGGAAGGCATGACATATTTACATGCATGATCAGCATGCTAAGCACATGGCATTACAGTGAGTAGATACACTCCGAGGACATTATATGCATGTTGTACCCATATCACGGGCCAAGTTAGAGCAAGGACCTTGTGGGGTGAAGAGGATTCAACATCTTTACGCAAGTCTTACGAAGAACTGCCTTTACATGTTCCATCATATTGGGTATCATTGACATCAAGTTTATTGGCCTTTACATTGCTCCGTGAGGTTCTTGTGGATATATCGGTGTGTGCAATTATATCGACATGCATGGAAGACAACTAGTAGTTAGATTTATGTAATGAGTGCTGTGGAGAGCGACATAAATAGTAGGACTGGGGTTAACTAGCGACAACAGGTCTCAAAAACTAAAGGAGAACAGGATGAAAGCTATAGAATATGTATCGTTTGTACTCGAGATTAACTAGATGGCACACAAAAGTATTAAAGAACAACATAGGTAATACTAGAAGTGGTATAATACTATAATCACCAGCTTTGTGGGATAGCATTGGCGATGGATGATAACTATGGAACAGTGTTACCTAAAGAACAAGTATCTTAGCTGAACTATGGAACAACGTTAACTCTGAACAAGACCCGTAAGAGATCAGCATGAATATACAATGAAATGTGATAATCTATTTTCCATGCTTAGATGAATAACAAAGCCATAAATGTTGCACACAAGTAAGATGAGGTACAACCTATGGCCGCCATCCATAGGAGTGAGCATCATGTCTTTGACTTGTCGATGGCCTGCATTTGTTGTGGCTGTCCATGTCGGCACGCACATTCGATCTGAGGGGTGTTGAGTGGGGACTATAGCTCCCTTCTGGTGTATGCTTCCCTTGTTGTGGTCACACGTCTGTTGAATGAGACTAAAATGGGGTCACATGATTTTATTTTATTTTGGTACTGTCCGATCTATGTCGGATGGCTTGATGGCCGTCTTGTGCCTCCCGGCTGACACTGTTAGGAATCTTCCCTGAAGAGCCAGCGATCAGCAGCGAGCAACTTGCCTCCGTCGTCCAGTGGCCCGGCCAAAACCCGCTCCCGCCCACCGCCTTTGCCGTGGTTGCGCCGCCCAGGCCAATCCACAAAGACTCCCCGTCATCCAGATCCGGCGGCGGCAGTACCTTGAACCCACGCAACTCTAAGATAGCCATCTAAGCGATGCTTCCGCGGCAAACTTGCAGCCCCGCACCCTTACATTAGACACCAGCCAACCGGCAGCCTAGGAGCTCCGCCGCCTCGAGGGGTGCTGCTTCCCATTGGGAATCGATTGGCCCAGAATAAAAATTCAAACAACTGATGCCTAAAAAAGTGATTTGAGATGAGGGTGTGACCTATCTGGCGGCATGGTGAAGTAGGCAGGTCCAGCTGCCGAGTCGGTGAGGCCGGCGCGGTTGCGGTGGCCACTGGCGGCAGGGAAACAACGATGTCGCGACGGTCGACAACTACAGGGAAGCAGCGCCGGGACTCTGGACAGATCCGAGGTTGGAGCCGCTCTGGCACCGTGATCAACGGCGGGGGTGAATCGGCTCGATGCAGTTCCGCGACCGTCGTCAAGGCATTTCGAGCACGCAGATAAGAGGCACGGCCCGATGCCTGACGGAAAATGGACAGCGTCTCGGCATTAGGGAGGAGGCTATGAAATTGGTGCGATGGGGGCGCCATGGAGGAGGGGCTGAGGTTTGGCGGCTCGGGAGAAAGGAGCTTCGGGGAGAAGGTGATTTGGCGCCCACGAGGTATGAATGGGGGGGTGGGAGGAATGGAACCATGTTTTACTGGACGCATTTATGCGAAATGTGAGGGGAGTTCAGTTCTACCCCTGCCTTTAGGCTTCTCGGCTTGGAGTACGTGTCTTGAGGTCGGGGATAGTAGAGTAACTTTGCTTCTCCCCAAATAGTGGGCGGGAAGCGATTTGGCGAGGCGTGTTTTGAAATATAGTGGGCGCGAGCGATTTGAGCGAGAGAGTGTGTTTTTAAATAGTGGCGCGAGCTATTTGAGCGAGGATAGCGTGTTTTGCCGACCATGGTTTATGAATTATTCGGCACATGTCATTTCGGCCGAGGAGATGGCGCGCTTGGATGAAGTTCTGAACCTACCCTCGATGCTGGCAGGCCCAGTGTCGTCTCCCACATGGGGCGGTAATTTCGCGTCTCCCATTTATTTGCTCGGCGAATTCCACGGCGAGAGGATGTTTAACGGTTCGTTCAAAATTTGGGAGGCGAGCATCCCGTCTACCTTACCAAGTCGATTGGAATCAAAATTAGAAATATTAGCTTGCCACTTCTTTTTTAGATGGAGAGATGATGCTCGGGAGTAATGTGTTTTTACATGCTCGTTGCTAGCGATTTACTATATGACAAATAGTTGACCCACTCAAAAATAGGAATCAAACCCAAAATGAAATATCTCGATTCAATGAAATAGCTCGTTCACCAGGTCAAAATAGTGAACTAAATCCAAAATTGAACACCTCAATCGAATAGCTTGTTGTACAGTATTATAGTACTCCATGAACATGTTGAAAGTCAAATTAATGAACTTGTTTGATATACGCATATATCCGTTCATGTGGGATTGCAGACAACATGTTCTCCAATTTAAATATTTGAATGCAAGTTTATATCGAAACATGGTTTATATCAGTCTTTGATGCATAAAACGCGACCTCCCCCTCTCCCGGACTCCTGCTCTCTCCCTCTCTCTCTCGCCGACAATCTTCAATTCTGTCGCACGCATCCAACACACAAACCTTGTTGTTCCTCTCTCTTTCTCTCCATCTCTCTCTCTTTGTGTGTGTGCGTGGGGGGGTCTTTCTAGTTCGCATGCATATATACTCCATTTATAGGTCTCTCTCGCACACTATGTATGATTCTCCAGTCCAAGCTAGATATCTTGGGTGCACTCATCGTACGCACACAAATTCGTTGGCTCGTTGCCCGTAACTCTCTCACACACCACTCTGTCGTCTCAGAGATCTTCCCCCTCTCTCTCAAACTCTCCATCTACCTGGGTCACACATACACATGCATATCTCACTCTCACTCGATAGGCCCATCTAAAACTCTATCTCTCTCCTCGTTCTCTCTCCATCTCACGCACACACACACAATCTCATGCCTAGCTAGCCAAGTATGATGGTCTCTCACTCAATTGTAGGCACCGCAGTCCCCTATATGTATATGACTAGCTAATCTTAGTCTCCATCACAAACATGTGCATGGTCTATCTCGATTTCTCTCGGGGCATGTTTCTATCGCGCACGCACCTCCCTCAATCTCCCACCCATATATTCCCCTCACGGTCTCGAGGGGGTCTCTCTATCACAAACACACCCTCTCGCCCTCCCCATGCGTCTATGTTCTCCATGTGTCCCTCTCGACCTTTGTTCCTTGTTGGTCAGACCTCTATTGGACATGTTCTATAGGGGTGTCTCTCTCCGTTGCAAACAATCACACACTAGCTATCTTCGTATATCTCCTCGCCTCGCTTTTCTATCTCGGAGATGCATGTGTGATATGTTTGCCTAAGAAACGAAAAAACACACTCTCTCTCTAATTTATCGTTTGTTGTCACTTTCTCTTTCACACACATACTCTTTTTGCACACTTACTCATTCTCCTTCACACACACTTGATCCCTCTCGACTTAGGCACTCTCCTCGGTCCATAGCATATTGATTTATTGAAAAGTAAAACATCACAAAGTTTGACCATGTACATGGGAAAAACAATTACATCTGGAGCAGCAAACATATACCATTAGATTCACCATGAGATGTAGTTTACGTATGATGTATCTTTGGTATTGAAGATATAAATAACACTTGTGTAAACCTGATCAAAGTTTCCAAAGTTTGACTTCTAAAAAATTACATGCCTTTGCATTATCGGCGGATGGAATATCTCTTTCCCCCTCTCAGCTATCGGCCTTTCCCTCAGCCTTATCGGGGCTCCTCAATCTCTCTCAACCTTTATATCTCCCTAGTTCACACATACACATGTCTCGCTCGCGCTATACATATAGACCCATCCAACAATCTCCGCCCTTGTTCTCTCTCTATGTGACAAGCACCCCCCTAATAAGTACCATAATCCCTCACTCCATCATAGGCGCAAGCACTCCCCCCCCTAAGTATGATTATCTCTTACTAGCCATCAGGAACACACATATTGTCTCCTTCCATCCATACGTCTATCTCGATATCTCTCGGGTATCTTCTATCGCGCACACACCTTGTCACTCGATCTCCCACCCATGTAGTCCCATCACGATCTCCAGGGGATCTCTCTATGACAAACATACACTCTCTCCTTCCCATGTCTGCATTTTCTCCGCACGTCTCTCTCGACCTCTCTCCCTTGTTTGTCAGACCCCTCTTGGCCACGTGCTAGGGGTCTTGCTCTCTCGGTTGCAAACAACCACACACTATCTCCTCACCTTGCTTCTGTTGTCGAAGATGCATGTGTGATATGTTTGCATAAGACACACACGTTTTTTCTTGACTTTTATCTAGTGTTGTCCATGTCTCTTTCACACACGCACACATAATTTTTTCACTCACTCTTTCTATTTCACTCTCTCTCTCTAGTTAGGGACTCTCTCACATCCATAAGCATATGGATGTTTTGAAAAGTCAAACCTCAGAAAAGTTTGACCAGGTATATGTGGAGAAAAACATTTACATCTGGAAAGATCATTAGATTCATCACAACATGTACTTACTTCATACTATCATTTATCTTTGGTATTGTAGATATATGTAATTTCTTTATAAACTTGGTCAAAGTTTCAGAATATTGACTTTTAGAAAAATGTTGGAACTACATTATCGAACGGAGGGAGTAGCTCTTTCTCTCTCTCTCTCTCTCTCTCTCTCTCTCTCTTCTATCTCTCACGGGCCTCCCCTCTCACACGAACACTCTATACCGACGGATTATACACTCACTATGTGAGTGTATAGCTCCGTATATTGTTTAGTTGACTGGTCAACCAGTCCACATGCTGCCTTGTCAGCTCGTGTTCTGTATCTTCGTGTGTTGGCCCATGTGGCAGTGGGTGAAAATAAGTAAACTAGAGGCCCATCTGACATGCGGTGAAGTAAACAAAGTTGAAACCACTCGGGTAGCACCCCTTGCGCTAATAAATTGAGGTGCATTGAGGACACACTTCTTCAGCGTGGAGGGCCTTTTCGCGCACAATTCACCACTACGTGGCGCCATGCGGAGAAGGACACACTCGCGCACACCCAGCACACAACACACACCAGCTGCGTGTACACATGTCGCGCGCCGGTTGAGATGGGCGGCAAGGCAGCCAACAAGCGGAGGCGGCTCGAGCCAAAACCGCATCCGGCGAGCCTGGACTTCATCAGCAGCCTCCCCGATGACATGCTGCTCGTAATCATCGGCCTCCTCCCAGCGATGGCCGCCCCCTCTGGCACCGCGTCCCCCTCAACCTCACTGTCGGTAGCTGCCTCTGCGACGGGGATTGCAAATGCATGGCCACAGTCTCCAAGATCCTTTCATCGCACCCTGGGATAGCCAGACGCCTTGACATCCGCATGTTCAGTACCACCTACAAGGTCCAACCCAAGTTCGACGAGTGGTTCTTATCCCCCGCCCTAGATCAGATCGAGGAGCTCAGCTTTGAAGCTGGACGATGTTGCTCTCTGCCATCGTCCGTGCTCCACCTCGCGCCAACGCTACACCACGCTAGCTTCAGCTCCTGCTATCTTCCCCAGATTAATGCCGCGCCCGCCCTTCTTCTCCCTCAACTCAAGCAGCTCGACCTCTTCGACGTTGTCATCTCGAAGAAGGCTATGGAGCACCTGCTCCACAGCTGTCTTTGCTTTCAGTACCTTCGTCTTGAGAAGATCCACGGGTTCATTAGCCTCCACATCGCCTCGGCGAATCTCCGATGGATTTATGTGTCTTGCTGGCCCGCAACAAGACATCAATTGGGAAGAGATCACTCCAGCTGTTCCATGTTATGGTCATTGAGAATCGCCTTTCCTTGAGAGATTGCTTGTATCGGATCTAGAAGGTCCAACAAAATCAGGGTCATTGTGCGCCAAAATTGACAGCGTTGGTGCACTCGTCTGCCAAATTCTCGAACTCTTTATTGGATCCGTAATCGTTCAGGTACAACACTCATCTTCTTCTCTGTCTTCTTGAAATTCACATTTTTAAATTTCTTCTTGATGTATTTACGACCGTCTTCGAGAAAATGATTCCCACAAGCTTGACCCAGTCTATGCATACAGTGAAGATCTTGGCAATAAAATCTATCGGCCCCAATCTGGATCAAGTTGTTGGATTCCTTACATGCTTTCCGTGCGGAGAAGCTACTCATCGAGTGAAACTTCTTTCCTATTAGTAAGCGGTAATCACGGCGTAGCTCAATTTTTTGTAATTTTCCCAAATTACGATGACAAGTGTAGTGTTCAAAACTGCATCTACGCCTTTGCTTTGAAAGAAATATTTTTAGTATTTTTTTCTCACATGATCACCTGCATCGTTTTTTGTTGTTGTACTACTATAGTAGCCTAGGCTAGTCATAGTGGAAAGTAACTTAAACTACTCCAGTAACTCTATGGTTACCCTAAGAGCAAGTACTACCTCCGTCCTAGTTTACTCTTCGTATTTTGTAGTATCAAAATTTGACCATAGATTTAACCGACAAAACGTTAATGCATGTCACTAAGAACTATATCGTTGGATTCGTATTTGAACATAATTTCAAATGGTGTAATCTTAGTGACATGCATTGGCATTTTCTTACGTAATTCTATGGTCAAAATTTTATACTAAATAAGAGGGAGTACAAAAGTGGGCTATAATGGCCCTCCACTATGTAGGCCAAAACACGTGCCAAATTCACTTGTGATGCATTTGGCATTGATGCCCATTCCTCACATGGTGCCCCAATCTGGATCACCTACTTTGCTCCGGTGCCAAATTAACTCATGCAATGTAAAAACACTTGCGTGGGAGAGAGAGAGGACTGAGGCAATAAAAAACACTTGTTTGGGAGAGTGAGAGGCTGGTGTAGTTGGTTTGATTGATTTGTTTATACATGTGGGTCTGTGTGCACATCGGTGCCAACTCTCTCACATCGCGAGAGCGGTGCCAATTTTTTTTGATTTGACATCGATGCGTATTATGTGGCATACTTTTGCGAAATATGGCATCGGCCACATAGTGGAAGGCAACAAATGCCCAAGCTCTTCACGTACTCCTAGGTAAATGAGAGGAAACAGAAAAAGAGAGAGAGAGAGAGAGTGAAAAAATATCACTAGCCAGCCAACCCTATCGTATGAGCGAATGATATTGGTACCTCTTGATGATACGGCAATCTTATACAGCCAGATGCTCTAATATGTTCTCTTCTTTTGCAGATAAAAAAGACTCAAAAGTGAAAAAATGTGCTGCACTATAACAATCTCATCGAATGCCTTGATCTCCATCTTACAGAATTTGATTTGATCGACTACCGAGGCAGCACATCTGAGATTAAATTGGCTAGGGTCTTTTTTCTGGAGGCAAGTGCGCTCAAGGTAATGAGGGTTGGCATTCTCTGGCGCAACAATGAATGGCGTGCTGATCACCGCATAGCGTCTAAGCCTAAATGACAAAGTCTCCATGAAGCTGAATTTGTTTTGAAACATCAAGTGGCGGAGACTCGAAAATTATTTGCCCATTAGTGACTTGTCGAGGCGGTGGATTTTATTTTATGCGATAATGCTGCATCCACCTAAAGTAACAAAAGTTCTTACGTAAACTTCCTAGTAATTCCCTCTTCGTAGGTGCAACATTACTCCTAACATTTGTAATATCAGTTTGAAACTTGTAATATTGCCGTGTCCTATTCCTGCGTTTTCAAAATCCTGCGAATCAAACAGGTCCTGAGTTGGTGATGATATTGTGCCTGCCATCTTTCACCAATAGCCATCGGATCTAGATCTGACGGATACAAACCAAACTTCTCCAGTTTTACAAAAAGATGCCCGCACTTGTCACCTATTTACAAACAACTCCTTGTCTCTCACAATCAGCCTTATCTCCTCCCCACCACATCTAGAAGGCCATGGAAAAATTTGGCGCGATGGCCGCTGCCGGCGCCGTCCACCCCCCAATCTTGGTGTTCCGTGCAATGCACATGCATCTACGCACGGGAAATTATGTCAAACACGGCTAGTTGTAAGCAGGCTAGGTCTACAGCCATGATGATAGTATTGCGGAGCGGTGAGGCTGACTATGGTATGCGAACACGCGCCTATACTCAGGTGTCATCTCGGCGTAGGGGTTGTCACTTCCTTTGTGAGGAGCAGCACGTAATAATTTGACCAGCGGGTAGTACAGTGCTACTACATTGGTAGTAGTACTACTACTAGTACTAGCACCACCGTCTGGATTTAGTAGTACTACCACGTCCATCTCGATTTAGTATTTGACTAGCAATATCTAGTAATGCATGTCACAAAAAATGTACTACTCCTTGTGTAAATAAATACATGGTGTATTGTTTTATTCCTATCGGCGATATAACTTAATGTCTTTTTGCTACTTAATAGGATTACGTGCAATGAACTAACCACTGCATGTGATGTTTGGTAGTCTCAAGTCATTGAAAGCATGCACGGGCACGGAGGGGGACGCAACTTCATTGACTTACTGCACCTGCCTTTGGGTGTATGACACGTGGGCCCAACAGGTGCCCGGCCAACCTGTCATACAACCAAAGGCATGTGCAGTAGAGGGGCGAGCAGTAGATGGCCAACACGCACGTGAATTCAACGCAGTCTGCACTTCTATTATAAAGGCTCCCTTGATCAATCTCTGAAATCCTCGCACCTCGCACCCAAGGGCAAGAGTAATCACTCCAATCGCAAGATCAGTTGACTAGAAGCTAGACCCATGGAGGCGATGGCGCGAGCATCGTTGGCTGTGCACGATGGTCCTGACGCCGACTGCAGCCCAGCACTAAGGCGTCTCGGGTAGTGCTTGAGGCCGCCCGAGCGAGGGCAGCAGGGCGACAACCGTCTCCTTGTTCGATGAGGTCCTCGTCGGCTTCCTCGACAAGTTCACCGTCGTCAAGAAGCTCATGGCGACCTTGCGTCGCCTCCAGCCCACGCGCCCGGGCTCTGCGATGCCTGCCACCCTCAACGGCCTCTATGGTGACAACCTCTTGGCGCTTTGGTGGCCCTGCGACTGCCGTCGTCACGCGGAGAATGTCCACCTCGGTCGCTTCGCCGTGCAGCGCCTTGCGCAGCAAGACACCATCGACATAATCACCCCGTCTGTCGCCAAATCGTCCACAAGGACTACTACATGCAAGAGGAGGGCGATAGGGCGCTGGCCTTCTTGGACCGCAGGGCAACCTTGGACGGCATTGTCCAGAAGCACGTTGAGCTTGCCGCCAATGCCGCTGCTCCTCACACGTCGGTTGGTGACCGGTGCACTAGGGCGTGAGGATGTCGTTGATGGATCCGTATGTATCTTTATCTTTCCGTCAAATCCATGTAGTAGCATATGGTACTACTAGTAATTATCTTACCTTTCACATCAACTTCATAATTTTCCTACGTACTCCATGCATGAACCGCGCCAGAACCAAACTTCTCATTACTCTAGGGAAAATTGTTATTTCTATCTATGGTCGCGCCATGGAGCAGAACCAAATTTTACAAGTTACAAGTTCAAAAGGAAAAGCCTGCCGTGTTCGCGTTGCACCCCACACGGTTGGTCCGACACGCTGCTCAAGGGGAATCGTCTTTGTGTTGCATTTTCACTTACAAGTGGGACCGCATGATTGAGCAAACCGACTATCGGCAAACCCCACCCGCCCACAGCGCGATGGCTGAGAAAACAGGAGGAGAAGAGATGATTGTATACGGACTCCAAGAAAATTGGTGTCGGATGGGACTCGTGTGGGTGGCGTGTGCTGTACTGCTAGACATGAATGCTAGTTATGGCCCAGGCCACCCCACTATATCGAGGTGCTGGTTACGTAGAACAAATTTCCTGGAGTCCATGCTTATTCCTCCTCTATCTCTCTTCTCGGCCAGCCAGCTGACGCGTGGAGCCCATCGTCTGTTTGCTCATATGCGGTCCCACATGTCGGTGAAAGCATAAGAGGACCCATTGAACCTGCACATCTTTCACCTCGGCGTCTTTGGTGATGAAAAACAAATCCAATAAAGATCTTCGGTGGCCTCTTTTGGAGTTACTCAAGAGTAGTAAGATTCTATTTACAGTTTAACCCAAGATGCACATCACGTGGCTTCAACTACCACTCTATTTTCATGCATGACACAACCTGTATGCTGGATGTCCCACGTGTCGGCAAAAGGAGGAAGAACTCGACCAAATCTTTGGTTGTGCTCTCAGATTAGACTAGTTGTGCTAACTTAAAATTTTATTGTGTAGAATGGATGCAAGTTTTCGTATTGGGAAGAAGATTACAACGATATATTGATAGAGCGCAATTTAGTAGATGTTCTAGCACTTTTAGCTAGCATAGAGGCTAGAGATGAGACTAGTGCACTTCTTGATATAATAGAGTCTAGGCACGTCTACTTCTTTACACTCGAAGAAGAAAGAAGCACACAGGATCGAGCCTCCGCAGATCAACAATGAATGCATCGAGAAGGCACTAATCCAACTTACAGGAGCAGTTATGGAAGTTGGATATCTTCTAAAATGTATTCTTGTGGTTCTTGTTTTTCTAGTCAAAATTTTGGTGATGTATTTCCATGTACCAAAAAATCAATGATGAAAAAAAAGATATGTGTTTGCAAAGAAAAATGTATGCGGCTGGGATGCGTCCGCGCATTCGGTGCACGGCCACCGCATCCGAGAAATGGCCCGGACACGACCCCATTGCCCTACCCAAACGGACAGAATCCGGGCAAACGGAGGTCCATTTGGGGTCGTGCGTTGGAGTTGGCCTTACAAGTGGGACCGCAGTTGAGGAAACCGACTATCGGCAAACCCCCACCTCGCTCGCCGCATGATGGTTGAGTGAGAGAAACGATGAGGTTGAAGAGATTGCTGTAGCACGGACTCCAACAAATATGGTGTCAGATGGAAGTCGTGTTGGTGGCGTGTGCCGTACTCCTGGACGTGAATGCTTGTTCTGGACCATGCCACCCTACTACTCCTACTACTTATAGTAGTAGTATCAAGGATTCGAGGTGCTGGTTACCTACAGCGAACACATTAACATATGACCCACCTCACACTGTGGCCAAATTCGGAAAATATTTTTTTGCCTCGTCGCTGCACCCACTCAGAGAAGCGACTCAAAAGCCATTCATAAATTTAGTAAGTTTATCACAGACATATCATTTTATTACATACAACAGGTCATCAACCCACAACGACAACGAGGATACATTATAAATACTAAAGTTTTCATCAAACAACAAATAACAAGCAATGAAATGAACTTCAACTCAACCAATCCTCAGCGTTGGAAACGCTTGCTTTGAACCACAAGTGATTCTCTGGGAATGGCTAGCTACTGTCAATCTCGAGACCAATGCAGGACTGATCATCCAGGCTGAAGCGACCTACTATATCACGACCAGGGTAGGGAACCACCACAATGTCCGGCGTATAGATACAATTGCTTCTCATAAATGGTAGTAACGTTGTGTCAACAGCAGTCGGATCACCTTTCACCATCATTGGATAGTTTTGTCCAAGGAAGGCGAGTTTGATCAATACTATCAATCTTGTACCGGGGAGAAGGTGTTGGCGCTAACACATAGTATCCATCCGAATACCATGCAGCGGGTGTTGGAATAGGTCGGAGAGTGCAACCATGGGAGACAACACCTGCTTCCTTAGTAGTAACATTAGCAGTGGGCTGTATACAGACAAGAAGGGGTGATCCATCGGAACTTGCCAGGCGCCACTGAGTATATGGGCCCTCCTCGTCCTCATGCTCGTGAGCATCACCATTGTCATCTCCCCCTTGGTTATAAATTTTTTCAAGTATAGGGGGTGGAATGTTCACAGGACCTTGGAAACACAAGAAGAAGGTTAATTAGTAGAGAAGGGAAACTTGCTAACTCACATGCATGTGGATGAAACAATTATAATTACGGTGGAAGAAAAACGTATCGAAACTACGAGGATCCCATGCAAAAATAGTGCCACGAGTGGTGGCAGCAAACACAAGACCCTCGTATTCAATTGCATCACAGTACACATCCGTGTATAGAAACTGGTTTTTGAGAAATATCCATCCAGTCGAACCACGAAGGACGACAACAAACTTGTCGAAGATAGCAACAACTTGATAGTTCTTGTAATTCCGAGGCGGTTGGGAACTCGAGAAATTGCTATCTTCCGTGAGCGGCAGTCACCATGATCATATTTGAGCGTCGTAGATCATCGTGTGCTCAACCTCGGGGCACTAGGAGATTTTTGGAAGTGGAATCGGCGACAAGTGTACACATTCACAAGTTCCCACTCGCAATTGTACCCAATATAAACAAATCAATCTCCATTTGCTTTGCCCAAGCCTTGCCCTCAGCGATGGCATCTTAACATCATCGTATCATTATCAGCGGCGTCAACTTGCACAAAGCGAGGCTTCCCTCGTCCAGCGCCCGATCGGCGAGGTCGCGGCGAAGAAGATAGGGGAGATAAAACCACTCCTGAACCCTTGGGTTCCTTGTAATGATGTTATTAGTTGAGTCGAGAATGTTCTTGAATGAACCTGCCATGCTAGCTGAGGTGATGACATCACACCGATCATTGAGTTCCCCCACCATGTCATCTTTCAGATCGGGGCAAGAATAATGGGGTCGTTTCTGGCTTGTTCCCTCCATGGAGAAGACGATCGAACAATGACATAAGGAAGGGTGAAGGCAAATGGAGGAGGGAGGAAGAGCGTGCGACAGCAGTTCCAAATCGAGAGGGAAAGGCGAAGAGTCGGTGGACGGTTGCCAGTTTGCCACGGTACATGAAGAGGCGCCCCGGCCTACATGTCCTTTCGGAATTTGTACAAAAGGACTCGCCGTCGTGTCACTGACATGTTGGAACGGGACCACATGTCAACGGAACATGGTGTGTAATTTCTCGTGCAAAATGCGATCTGGCCGCGTTGGCTCGAGGTGCCGCATTACTTATCGAACTTTATTTTTTAACATACAATCTGAGTGGATAGTTCCTATGGTCATCACACATGAGCGGATATATAGGTGGGCTAGGTGGGCAGGCAGCAACAATCTAAGTGCTAAAAGAGTTTATCTCGAAAAAAGAGTTGATCCAATGCTTGGTTTTGCTTGGATTTTCCAACTATGACCATTGGATAGAGTGAATCAATGGCTTACGTTCAAAGTTGTTCTCATAGTACTATAGAATGGTATAGGAACGTGGAGAGATTTGGTTGATTTTATATCGCTGAATAATATAAAATATTATCAGTGCATACGCTCCAACCCGAGGTTTGTAGCACCTTCTTGGTCGTCGGGAATCTATGTTCTTCCAATCTTTCATTTAAGACATGAGCTTTGTTCATCCTGTTGCCGGAATGCAGGACATCTATATGCCTCCATTTTACAAAATCATATTATATGCCTCCATGACACACGGGACATCTAGCATCAAGGTGGCGTGTCATGCAAGAAAATGGAGATATGTAGTGCCTAAGTGAGTCATGCACTTCGATGGCACCTAGTACTACGCAATATTTTTCTCCTCGATTGCATGTGAATAGTGCACGTACTCAATGACAGAGCACGTGATGGTAGCGATGGACATGGTCGGCCCTTTTTGAAGAGAGTACTAATAAATACGTAACTTTAATGTGTCCCGTCAAATCGCAGAACGACGAGAAGCTTGCTTACTACGCCTTCTCTCTCGCTAACGCGTGCGCGGTGGCTCGCAGCACGAGGAGAAACTTTTGCTTACAAGCGGTGGGCGTGCAACAGTTCATTTGGTGTCAGATTGCCAAAAGTAGTACCATCATTATTGTTCGACTTCCGGAAGAGGAGAAGAGCCAAGCGCAAGGTCACCTACTAACCTAGTACAAGACTACTATAGCCAAAGCTGGTCCACCTTTTTAGAGCATGGTTAATTAATATAGGCGGCTCTTGCAGCGGCACATCATTTAGAGCAAGTATTCTCTTAGTAGGATCAAAGAAAGTGAAACAAAAGTTGGAGTGGATGCTAGATTGCCAATTAAAACATGATTACATAGGAAAAAGATCCTATAGCATTATATCCTATGAATCAAACGACCAATGTAGGAAAATTATGAGGGGGGTCACTCCAACAGTGTTCCTTGGCTCGCACCTAGCATCACAGTGGTCGAACTTGGAGTCATTCATCTGGTACACGTGGCATCTCAGATCTGGTACTCCAATATTAGGTTGGCTCTATGTGATGTGGCAACTTCATATACTAACCGGATGCTAGCTATACTACTACGACACTCACACTCCAAGAAGTGACTCGAAAACCATCCATAAATTGAGTCTATGACACGCATTTGCAAATGTACCATTCATTACATACAACAAGTCATCAACACACACAACGACAACAATGATACATGTTGGATTATAGATTATTTCCAACAAAACATTCTAGTAAATACTGAAGTTTCATAACACAACAAATAACAAGCAATGAAATGAACTTCAACTCAACCAATCCTTGGCGTTGGAAACGCTTGCTTTGAACCATAGGTGCTCTGGGAAGGGCCATCTATTGTCAATATCGAGAGCAACGCAGGACTGATCATCCAGGCTAAAGCGGCATATATCAAGAGCAGGGTAGGGAACCACCGCAATGTCCGAGGTATAGATACAGTTGCTTCTCATAAATGGTAGTAACGTTGTGTCAACAACAGCTGGATCGCCTTAAACCATCATTGGATAGTTTGGTCCAAGGAAGAGCGAGTTTGCTCCAGGACTATCAATACTATACCGGGGAGAAGGTGTTGGCGCTAGCACACAGTATCCATCGAATACCACCAGCGGGTGTTGGAATAGGTCCGGAGAGGGCGACCATGGGAGACAACACGTGCTCCCTCAGTAGTAACAATCTCAGTACACTGTATACATACAAGAAGAGGTGATCCATCGGAATTAGTTGCCAGCCGCCATTGAGTATATAAGTCCTGCTCGTCCTCATGATCGTGATCATCACCATCGTCATCTCCCCCTTGGTTATAAAAATTTTCAAGTATAGGTGGTGGAATGTTCACAGGACCTTGGAAACACAAGAAGAAGGTTAATTGTTAAAGGGAAACTTGCTAAGCCGCATGCATGTGGATGAAACAATTATAATTACGGCGGAAGACAAACATACCGAAACAACGAGGATCCCATGCAAAAACAATGCCACGAGTGGTGGAAGGAAACACAAGATCCTCGTATTTAATTGCATCATAATACTCATCATCCGTGTACAGAAACTGATTTTTGAGCAATATCCATGGACGAACCGTGGAATCGATGCAATGACAACAAGCTTGTCGAATATAGCAACAACTTCATAGTTCTCGTAATTCCAAGAGCGGTTGGGAACTCGACAAATTGCTATCTTTTGTAGACGACAGCCACCATGATCATATTTTAACGTACGTAGATCATCTGTGTGCTCAACCTCAGGGCACTCGAGATTTTTGGAAGTGGAATCCGCTGACGAGTGTACACATTCACAAGTTCCCACTTGCAATTGTACCCAATATAAACAACCCAATCTCTATTTGCGCCAGCCCAGGCCTTACCCTTAAGCGATGGCATCTTGACATCACACGTATCATTATCAAGCGACATCAACTTGCACAAGGCAAGGCCTCCATCGTCCGCGCCCATGTGAACAGGCTTATAGCGAAGAAGATAAGGTAGATCAAGCCGCTCCTAGACCCTTGGGTTCTTTGTAATGATGTTATTAGTTGAGTCGAGATTGTTCTTGAAGGAACCTGCCATGCTAGCCGAGGTGATGACATCGCACCGATCAATGAGTTCCCCCACCACGTCATCTTTCAGATCGGGGCAAGAATAACGGGGTCGTTTCCGGCTTGTTCCCTCCATGGAGAAGACGACCGAACAATGGCAGAAGGAAGGGTGAAGGCAAATGGAGGAGGGAGGAAGAGCGTGCGACAGTAGTTCCAAATCGAGAGGGAAAGGCAAAGAGTCGGTGGACGGTTGTCAGTTTGTTACGGTACACAAAGAGGCGCCCCGGCCTACACGTCCTTTAGGAAATTGTACAAAAGAACTCGCCGTCGTCTCACTGACATGTTGGAACGGGACCACATGTCAATGAAACATGGTGTGTAATTTCTCGTGCAAAATGCGATCTGGCCGCGTTGGCCCGAAGTGCCGTATTATTTCTTGACTTTATTTTTTTAATGGTGTGCCGTTCAGTTTTGAAGCACGACTAAATGGTACTGTTTGCAGAGAAAATATAAACTACTCTACCACTACTCCACCTCTAGTACTAGTAGTATAAAAAAGATATATAGGATGGAGCTTCAGAGCTTTCTTGCTAAGAGCTGCCCAGTTGCTTCTGACACTATCACCCTCTCTCCAGATCTAAAAAAGACGGCCTCTGTCTCCCTCCTCACCGGTGGTCACAGATCTTCCGGGGAAGAAAAGGACGTGCAGCGTTGGCCTTTTCGTCATCGGCGAGTGAGTCACGCCACAGAGCGACAAGGCCGTCCTCTCGGATCTAAGCGCTTTCGTGCGGGATGGCCTCGTCCCCAAGCTTGCTGCCGTGAGTGCGTGTGGAGGGCGGCGACCACGAAATGCGAAGCCACTTCCGCCGACCCTCGGTATGCTACCTCTTTTGAACCATACCCTTGTTCTATTTCCCCATCTACCATGTCGCTGCATGTGGATCTTTTCCACTCCACCATCTTCCCAATTTGCTATCCTCTTTCTGCTTTGGTCACATGAGCGAAAACCTTAATTTGCACTATTCAAGGAAACCCTACTTCATGCAGACTAATCCATGTCTGGGTTGAATAAGGAAAGGAAGAGAGACTATACTATCCAAGAGAGTAGGCATCGAACCCGCATATAGGTTGCAAAGGGGAAAATCAGTAGCTAAGGAACGAGCCTCATGTCTCTTGGTTGAAGAAGGGTAGAAAGGCATGACAACGCAATAGAGAATGACCAGGTCGATCGATTTGTTGTCCTCACATAGGAAAAAGGTGGCTAAACATAACAAAAATGGGACGTAATCCATATATGCTGCCTGGATATTTGTTGCTCTGGGCAACCATACCTCCCTCACCACTCTATGCATCTGTGGAGGTACATCGTACTGGTGCGCCCACTGTCTGAATGGGCCTCCCATGCTCTTATTATCACTTTTTTTGTTGTTAGTATAACGCCAGTAGTCAAGTTAAGCAGTGCTACTACTAAAGTGATGCCACATTTAACTAATGTCGCACTCAGTCTAATACCACCGATAAATTTAAGCAATGCCATTTAATGTCACTGGATTATTTCAGGGTTAGCTGTTGATTGTGGATGTATTAAAGATTTTTCAGCTAAGGCATTCTAATGCTGTTGCACAGCAGGTATACCAATGATGAAACTTGTTACTACCTTCAGATTTTTGCCTTTGTTAATGCTTATAGATTACATACCTCACTTTCATGAGATAAGTTAATTTTTTTATGCAGTGTCACCAGTGGCTGATGTCATTATATTTTGTTTAAACTGCACAAAAAATTATGAAGACAAGAGGAAAGGTCAAGAGTGGGCACCTCCTCCTCCGGCTGTTCTCTTGATTCGTTCGATCAAGTTTTTATGGTTGATCAATTATCAAGATTGGGATAGCAATTTTTAAGGCCCCCGAGTTCAAAATGATATTTACCTTAGAGGTACATGGTTTGCAATTTTTTATCTGTCATTAGTTAATAATGCTAGTTACCTTCAGACTTTTGTATTTGGTTTAATGCTCATGCACAACTAGTATACCAATGCTGAAACGTGTTACCTTTACATTTTGTATTGTTAATTCTTATAGAAATCTTCCAGTGCCAGAGTTTATTGAAATTTGTTCAGTAAAACCATTATACTGTACCCTGTAATAAAATAACTACTCTACTGTTGCACTAGCCACTGGATTAATGTATATTTGTAGTGTTCAAAATTTCGAATGGTGTTGCATTAGCGTATGGGCATAAATAAAGTGTGGCAAGCTTTCCCAGATACGTGCTCAAGAAAACTACTACCTGTTTTTCTAAATACTAGACGTTTGGGTACTTTAAATGAACCATGGCGTATTATATTAAGGAACGAGAGGGTGTAGAGTTCACTCAAATTATCCAGTAAAGCTAGTCACACCTTTGTTAAAATTAATGTTCATTATGTTATCGGAGGAGGTGCGTAAGTTTGTCTCTAATGCCTATCGACTACATACGACATCATGATGTAATGTTAAGTCACTTCCTTTTATGCAGTGTCCTTTGAATTGTCAAAGCGGTGATGGCATTTTATTTTAGTTGAACTGCACAAAATATGCTTAAAAGAAGAGGAAAGGTCAGGAATCGATCATTCTTTCAGAAAGAACTATATATGCCTTTCTGACATCAGCCGTTGTTGCCTTATTTATTCCTTCAAACAGGTGGTTAGAAACAGTCTTGCTACCTTTTCCCATTAAGAAATTAGAATGCTTATATTTGTGACTCTATGCTTCAACTAGTGCCACTTTTATAGTAATCACACTTTCAATATTTATGCAAACAGGGATGCTCGATTTTAGTGGAACTGCACAAAAAGTCCAACTGGTTCAACATTAGGAGCATGTTTTCTTCCAAACCTTTATATCCAATTGGTGGCACTATGAGCTGTTCATTAAGAAGGTACATGGTTTGCTACTATCTTGTTGCTCTTTTGTACTGTCATTAGATAGTAATACTAGTGGTTTGCATGTGAATTTATTGGCAGGGTGGACCTACATTGGAGGTGCAAGACAGGATTCAATGATTGGATGCTCAATTTTGGTTGTATCGATTTCACCTCTTCCATCACTGCGAACATGGATATCCTTGGTCTGATGAAGAATAGGCGCTATATTTCTGCTCTGAACAAGCAAATCAATTCAGTATGAAATTGTCCAGGGCAAAACATGACTGTATCAAATTGTCCAGTGCAAAACATGACAGATCCTAAGCGGAAGAGACATGTTTAAACCGAAAATACAAGGGGGGTATATGTTTACTAGCTGCTTGATATTTGTGCAGATAGAGATGTCTGCCCGTTGCTATTTGGCAAATACACAAAGTGACCGCAATTTTGGTTGAACTGCACAAGAGAATAGTATAGTCATTGCATGCAGTGCCATTTGAAAATAGACACAGAAAGATTGGATAGTCACTTCATGGACTGCAGAAAAGTAGTACTGTACTATTTATTGGCCAACACTAGGTGCTTCATTGCTTTGGTCTGATTATACAATGGGCATCATTTTGCCTAAGTTAAAGTTTGTATTCCGAAAATAGTCTCGCCGTGTGATCGAGAGAAGACCAAATCATATTGCACTAGATGTTCCTCCATCATGTGTGGTTCATTCTCATGGTTCCAGCTGTTGGTGAAACCACTTACGTTTGCAAGAGGAATTGTAGACTTCACAAACAAATTTGTCTTTCAGTCTGTACTGAATATTGGCCAAGAGAAGCATCCATGTTAGTAGGAAGAACATATGTTTTCTTCTAGATCTTTGCTTTTGGAGCTACATATTTGTATAGGATCTGTGAATCGTTGAGATGCATTAACATGTTGATATTATGTATGGGAATCGTACTAGTTGGTTTTAGTTGTGGCTGATCTTTGCTTTTGGAGCTACATATTTGTATGTGATCTGTGAATCATTGAGATGCATTAACAGTTCCTTATATCTGTTCGCTCAGTGTTTACAAGTTACTAATCAATCACTAGCTATCCTACTAATGCGCTCCTGGCAGTTTTAGTTGCGATGCAAGATCCGAAGTGGCATTTTTTGAATAAAAATGCCTACCTCTCAAGAAACTGACAAGCTGCTCTAAAGAAAATGCCATGCGAATCTGAAAGAAGCTGCCAAAAGCGTTCATAAATGCCTTATCTCCTAGCTAAAGTTCATCAACTAATGCCCTCGGCTGCGACTCGTTGCATGCTGCTCCGCGTACTAGCTGCGAGCGATTTTGAGTGCCGGCATGCAGCCGGCTATAATTAAGCCAGCTAACTGATGCGAAAAGAAGATGCACTTTAATTGTTGCGGGCCTTTTAAATCTGTGGAATCATTATTGACAAGCAGGGAGATGATTCGAGTGCACTCGTTTAACCATCATGCGGCGTGCGACCCAGCAGACGGGGCCAGGATAACGCGATCAAATTTTAGTTTCTCTAGTTTTCCACGGCAAGCTGGCGTGCTAAGCCATGCCTGCTTAATTATGCATTGAATTCCGATGACCATCGCGCTACCTTCCGCCTATAAGTACTGTTTCCCGGCCTTCTATGGTGGCACCGTGACCCAAATCGCCCTATCCTCATAAGCCCCCACTGGCCCGATGTCGCTCGCCACTTATCCTTGCTCTGGCCATGTCCGCCATGCCCCCGCTCGTCCGCGATAGGCGAGGCCGGAGGCGGTCACCGCTGGAACTAGTGTTTGGTTTTCACGGAAGGCGGAGCGGAGGAGGAGGCATTCTATCGGTCTTTAGATGGCAATGCGGAGATCGAGACTTGTTGGGCGTGACTGCTGGCGGAGGTAGGAGTTGTTGGGCGCGACCGCTTGGCGGAGGCGATGTATCGCTGATTTGCGCCGCCCGGTGAGACATGGAGCAACAGCGCACCGATGCTCACGAGTCCGAGCGAGCGCCCATAAGCTGGGCCGGCTACGTGGAGGCCGGCGCCCGGCAAATAGCCCTGGAGGCTGTCGGGCATGCACGCGTTCGCGATGCCAATTTTTACTACCAGCTCATCAAGTGGGTTTCCCACTTAGAAGCCGAAGCTTCGGTGGACCACGCTGGCATGGAAAGGGCCAACACGCGCGAGCAACGCGCCCTATCGCACCTCTGGCAAGTCAAGCCGGCGAAGGGCCTTGGTGCGGCGTTTAATGTGTACCGCAGATGGCGGCCAGCATCGTCTAGTTAGCTAAGAGTAAGTTAGTACTTGTACTCTACTAGAGTATTAGTGGGAGTAGATAGTTAACTTGGCTATGATGGTTGTCAGCGTGGAAGTTCGATACTCTATATGTGGATCAGACACATTACTTTGCTCACGAATGTTGAACTTTCCGTTTGAGCGTATGGAATGGGCTGTTAATTTTTTTAAATGGGTTTTATTTGTCCTCCATGGGTTTAGAGGCTGACTTGTGGGACTACCAAGTTGATGCTTACACAATCAAGAGATGATTATGCGTGGAAGGATGATGACGGGGACCCGCCAAGGTCATGGCGGTCATAAGCAAGTGCCTCCTTATTTCAAGCCAATAAAAATGGCTCCTCCTAATGGATTCGACATCTAGGTCCATGCCATTGTCAACGTAGTCAATAAGCGAGAGAATTACTGTGGCGGTGACACGAGGACCCACAGCTTCGCCGATTATTTTTGTTTTGGGTTAATTTGATAAATGCCACTCCAAATCTGGTGTTTAGAAATGCCACTGCAATTTCAAACTTTGAATAATTCCATTTCATGTCATTTCGGTGGCATTTTTGAAGTGCAGGTGGCGTTTTCAAAGTTTGCAAATTGCGATGGCGTTTTCAAAGTTTGCAAAAATTGCGGTGGCATTTTCAAAGTTTGGAAATTGCAGTGGCATTTTTATGAATCGCCATAATTGGAGTGGCATTTATCTAATTTTTTTGAGACGGAAGCAGGGTGTTAATTGGGCTGTGTGGGGCACTCTGGCCTGTCTAGACAACCTTCTCTTTTATTTTTACCACAGACCAGCACAATAGTTTTTTTTTCTTTTCTGAAAATGGCTAGCCCAGTTTTTTTGTGATGTGCCAAGTAGGTCGCTTTGTAAGGCCTGTTGGGCTGCAAACCTTTCAAGACGAGGAGAGCTTCATTCCGCTGGACGGGAAAATGGCCTATCAGTAATGAGAAATGGGTTGTACATTTTTAAAACACATCAAACCGACAATTTTTTTCAAATTTCTTTTTTTCATTTTGAGATTTTAAATTGCAATAATTTTTATGCATGGACAATTTGTTGGATTTTATATTGATATACATTTATTTTTAAAATCAGTTTGAATGTGACTCGAAATTTCAGGATTAAAACAGTTCGGACCGCACCGAAATATGCAAAATTTTGTATAATTTTTTAAACGTGGCCACAATATGGGATGTAATGCTAACGAAAAGAATATGGGCTCAAAAAAAACCTTACGAATTAGCAAATGGGTTGTAAATTATTATAAATAATGGCAGATGGGCTCTATGCTGTTTTCCACATATTTGAGGCTTTCCTAAAAAAGAGGTTGACGCACAAGCGGTGATTGTTGGATGTCCATCCAACGGCCGTCGTGCTTCTTCAATCTCTCCTCTTCCTGCTCCAGCCGCTCAAACAAGCGCCGGCGGGACTGCCTGCTCCCTCCTCCCCGCGGCTGTCTTGCCAAGCCTCACCGCCCCACCGTACTCCCATCGCTGGCCTAGCCATCCCTCTACTCACCCACACCTGCTGTTATTCTCCGGCGATGGCAGACGAACCAGTAAACCCTCGTACAGCCGTACTCCCCTCCGCGTGGGAAACAACTACCAAGTCTTCCC
Organism: Aegilops longissima; assembly: GCA_021605205.1. NCBI lineage: Eukaryota > Viridiplantae > Streptophyta > Magnoliopsida > Poales > Poaceae > Aegilops > Aegilops longissima. The sequence continues at coordinate 27,645 of JAHIAM010002818.1, forward strand.
TGCCTCCGTGTCGTTCCCTTTCTAGGTCTCGCCGTCGTCCACCGCCCTGGTGCTCTCGGCGCAGCCTTGTCAACGTGGTCAACGACCGACATGCATTGAATTTGTGCGTGGAGAGGTGACAGCTGGGTCCGGCCACCGCAGGAAATGCCTCCTTATTAGCGCAAAATAATGATTCCTCCACGACATCGGGACCCACCGAAAGGGCCTCTTTATTTCGTGAAAAAAACATTACCGCGCCTGACAGCTCGGACCCACAGTTATATCTTCGCGCATGAGAAGTGCCTCCTTATTACGCACAAAAAAATGAATACTCCCCTGCTAGCTGGGACCCAGTATAGTGGCAGGCTGACTTGTGGGCCTACGAAGTTGACAGGAACGGAGGGCTTTGTCAACTTAGTGAATATGCACGGTTCTAGCTCCAGGGACCGTACGATGTCCATTCAATGGCCGTAGTGCTTCTTCAACCTCTGGTCTTCTTGCTCCAGCCGCCCAAACCAGCGTCGTTCGTGCCTCGTGCTCCTGCCTCCCGTGGCCGGCTGCGATGCGGCGGAGGCCTCACCGCCCCCTACTACTCTCACCGTTGGCCAGGCCATCCCTCTACTCACCCACACCCCATGTTATTCTGCGGCGACGGCAGGCTCACACCACAGCGAACCAGTGAACCCTCATACTCCTCTACGCGTGGGCATCCACTGCAGCGTCTTCCCCAGCTCCGTGTCGTCCCCTTCCTAGGCCTCGCCGTCATCCACCGCCCTGGTGCTCTCGGTGCAGTGTGGTCAGCGTGGTCAAGGCGACTTCCATCGAAAATCTTGTACATGGAGAGGACAATTTGGGTCCACGGCAGCCGCAAGGAAGTGCCTCCTTATTATGGGTAAAATAATTATTCCTCCACCTGACAGCAGGGACCCACCGGACGGGCCACCGTATTTGGCGAAAAAAAAGTTTTACCCCCTGACTGCTTGGACCCATCGGACGGGCCACCGTATTTCGTGAAAAAAACGTTCCCCCGCTGTCAGCTCAGACCCACCAGAAGTGCGGCCTTATTACGCACAAAAAAATGAATACTCCCCCTGCTAGTTGGGACACATTGGTGGGTGGCTGACTTGTGGGCCTACTAAGTTGATGGGGACGGAGTGCTTTGTCAACTTAGTCAATAGGAACGATTCTAGCTCCAGTGACCGTACGATGTTCATCCAACGGCCGTAGTGCTTCTTCAACCTCTGGTCTTCTTGCTCCAGCCACCCAAAGTAGCGCCGGTCGTGCCGCATGCTCCTGCCTCCCGTGGACGGCTGTGCTGCCACGGAGGCCTCACCGCCCCCTACTATTCCCACCTTGGCGGCCGGGGCCCTACGGTGGCAGCCTCACCCGTGGCGAACCGGTGAACCTCGTACTCCTCTCCTGCGCGGGCTTCCCTTTGCCGCGTCTTCACAGCTCGCGTCGTCCCCTTCCTAGGCCTTGCCGTCGTCCACCGCCTTGGTGCTCTCGGTGTGGCGTGGTCAACATTGTCAAGGAACGACTTCCATCGGAAGAGTACTATACGTGGAGAGGCTGACAGCTGGGTCCATGACCGCAGCAAGGAAGTGCCTCCTTATTACACGCAAAATAATTATTCCTCCACCTGATAGCGGGGACCCACCGGACATGCCATCGTATTTTGTGAAAAAAACGTTTCCCCCTAACTGCTGGGACCCACCAGATACATCTTCGCACGCAAGGAAGTGTGTCCGGGCAAAAAAATAATTTGCCCCCCTGACTGCTGGGACCCACTAGCTACATCTTCGCATGCAAGGAAGTGCCTGACAGTCGGGACCCACCTGGTGAAGCATCGTGGCGTTGTCATTCTGGTATAAGCGAGTGCGTACATACTGGTCGGTGTAAGCGCGCGCGATGTAAGTAGTGAAGCGCGTACGTAGCATGTACGTATGTATGTTGACGGCGCGGTGCAAGAAAAGTAAATATGGCCGCGTCACGCTTTTATCTGGCGGCGTCTCGACGCCTACTACGCGCGTCACGTATGACCAGGGCTAGTGTACATGGCTGGGTCGGAGCGGGCTGCGTCGTCGTCGTGTTCATGGGGAGGCAATGGAATCGTCGTGTTCATCGAGAAGCAGCAGCAGCGTGGGAGCCAACCGGCTTGGATGGAACAGCCCATGGAAGCGAGGCTGGCGTACCCACGAGAATGGAGAAGCGGCCTTGTGTTCGATCGGCCACGTTCAAAGCGGGATCCTGTTCGCCGGGAGAGGTGCAGCGTACCACAAAAGCGGAGAAGCGGACCTCTACGGTCGAAATAGGGGTCTGTTGATCGGGAGTGGTGTGGCGTACCGCAAAGCGGAGAAGCGGACTTGTGTTGGGCGCTATGGTGAAGCAGGGTCCTGTTCATCGGGAGGGTGTGGCGTCTTGCAAAATGGGACTCCACAGGATCTTATTCATCTCCATCGACCCCTCCGGCCTCCACGAGTCTTGTTCATCCACCGTCGACCTCCTCCAGACTCCACAGTGACTAATCATCCATGGGCTCCTGTTCATCCAGCCTCCACCGCGCGCTACTCCACCGGCTACTGTTCAACCAACACTCTCCACGGGCTCCTGTTCAACCACCCCTTCACGGGCTACTATTCATCCAGTCCCTCCACCATCTACTGTTCATCCTGCCCTCCACGGGGTGGTCCTGTTCATCCAGCCCTCCACGGGGTCCTGTTCATCCATCCCCAGCCGGCTGGATCGATCGGGCTCCTGTTCATCCAGAGGCAACACCACGGGGTCCTGTTCATCCACCCCCAACGGAAGCTGTTCATACAAACCCCGGCAATGCTCACCTTTCATCCAGAGGCAACACCACGGGGTCCTATTCATCCACCCCCACCGGAACTGTTCATCAAATCCCTGACAACGCTCACTATTCATCAAAAGCGGCATTGATCGGCTTCGGTTAGTAGCGATGGCGAAGAATAGCTCGATCGGGTTGATTAACGACCAGCGATCGATCGCTCGGGTTCGATGTAGCGTAACTGCGGTGCAATCGCTTGGGTTGATTAGAGCCCAACGCCTCGCTCGGGTTCTCGTTAGAGCCCAACGCCTCGCACCCATGCGTGCGTGTACACGAGAGAAAGCAGCGCATCACTCGCCCCGACCACCCACCATAGCAGGGAACACCACGATATTTTCCTCGCCCTCGCTTCTACCACGGTTTTCCGTCATGGGCGGCCCAAAGAATGTCATGCGGCTGCGTCTCCGGCCCGCCCGGGACGAAAAGCCCATTTTACTGTCATGATTTTTTGTCATAAGTAGGACCCCACCACATCTATGATGATCAAGGGTTTTGTCACAATTATCGTCATAGAAGTGTCATAAGTATATGTGAAAAAAAATTCGTTCGACCCAAAATGTCGCAGTTGTCTTTTTTGTAGTGCATCGGCGAGGATGGCGGGTTAGCGTGCATCGACATCCTGAGGCTCAACCATGCCGCATATCGGGGCGCTTTTAGCCTTCCAGCGCATTAGGCGTTCTGAGGCCCACCTCACAGCTATGTTCGCATGCCATCGGCTGCCCGGCGTGGCGACCGCCTTTCAATGCAACTGCCGGCGTCACGGCAGCCCAGGAGGCAGAGCACCCGCAGCGCTCTGGCGGAGATGGGAACGGTCCTCAAGGAACCGCCTGAGCCCCCAGAGCCTCCCGAGGCTCAGGGCCCTGGCGGCTCATGAGGGGCGGCACCTTCACCACGCGCCTTCGGCTACTTCAACACTCCTTCGACAACAGAACCAGGTGACATTTTCCAAGTTTATTTAACCGGTAGCGCCCCCGGGCTACATCATTCCCAGGCCGCATGGGTCTGCCCCCGCGGCATGTATCTTTCTGCATCCTTAGCTTACTCTATGGGGGCGCCCCTCGGGCTGCATCATCCCCAGGCTGCTCGGGTCCGTCCAAGTGGCATGTACCGTTTTCACATCTATTTAAGCTAGTTTGCTTCCCATGCATGAGTTATTTATGGTTATCACCCGCCTGCCCGGCAGTTAACCACCATAGGAGCCGCACGCCGGTCGTCTTTCTTCAGGATCCTTCGCATGAGAAGACTAGGCACGACGCCTGTGCTCGGGTCCGTCCCTGCAGCGACGATAAATCCAACGGATGAGCTTTATCTGATGGGCCGGCCCAGTTCACATCACCTCCTGGGGTCGTTGGTGCTTGGCCTTCTCATGTGATAACCTCAGGATATTACCTCGGCGCAGGTTGCCTAATCGTCTCGCAGGACCATCATAGCCATCGAGAGCCAAGACCAATCGCAGCCCGCCTTGAGGTAGGGCCTCGTGAGTCCCGCTGTGTAGGCGTTACGAGGAGCAGGGTCCCAGACTTGCACACTGCGGCTGAGCGTGGCTCAAGGGGCCC